>JAAAKQ030112233.1:0-14023 GCA_010016005.3 Zanna intricata
ATGCCATGCCTGACCGGGATTCGAACCCGGGACCTCCGGATGAAAGACTGAGACGCTACCACTCAGCCACGGAGGCCAGCAACATTATTCTTTCTATCATATCTTTCTTTCAATTAAATAACGAATTAATTTAGGGATATTTTACTTTTATATTAAATAATGTTAACACGAACAAAGTGCGACGAATAGACCTAACATTTAGGTACGGTAATCTCGTCATCTCAAATCAGCTGATTTCGAAGTCGAGAGTTATAAGGTTCAAATACCAGTAAATGCAATTACTTTTATACGGATTTCAATATTTTTAATACGGAGATGATAGTTTTCAATAACTCTTTCAATTCAGAGAATATTATACCCGTATTGCTTCAAAGGGTGAAATGAAATGGCAGTTTTGTAGCGCGTGAAAATGCCATGCCTGACCGGGATTCGAACCGAGAATATTATTTCTCTCTCTTTCTCTGTTTAGCCTCCGAAATAAGATATTTACTTCAGAGAATGAATGAGAATGATATGTATGAATGTGTAAGTGAAGTGTAGTCTTGTACAGTTTCAGGTCAAACATTTCTGAGATGAGTGGTTAATTGAAACCACCACCAAAGAACACTGGTATCCATGATCTATCTAGTATTCAAGTCCGTATAAAAGTAATTGCCTATACTAGGACACAAGGGCGAATATAAGGGGGGGGGACCAGGGAGCCCTGACCCCCCCCCCGAAATCAGACAGAATTAAATAATTTTTAAATATTAAACTAAGCTAACTTGAGTAAGTTTAAGAATCGTTAATAATTTTTAAGTACAGGTGTGGCGTACATAGCGACGCCTAATTAGCGACAAAGAAGTTCTCGACGAGTTTTCAAGTGTACCAAGAAATCTGGACTTTGTTTTGTAAACATTAGCCTACATAAAAAGTCAATCTTCTCTTTATTTACATATCTAATGTATCGATAATTGGTAATAAAACAATATTCTGTTTTCATTTCAAATATTCACTGTGTCTGAATCTCCTTTAAACAATCCTTAAATAATCTTAGATTGAGAGTTTAATAAAAAAATATTTTTGGGGTGATAATTAATTTTAAAAATTGGGGGGGGGGTCATGGGCCCCCCAATATTATAACCTATATTCGCCACTGCTAGGATATGAATCTTAGTACTTTCGACTTCAAAATCACCTAATTTGCGATAACGAGTTCACCACCCGGTGGGTTTGATTTACTACTCTTTTTTTTTTTTATTTCAAATTTTCTTTAAATTGTTTATTTATTATTATTATTATTATTTTTTTAATTCATTATATTAACTAATTTAGAACTGAAAACATTTAACTAAATCTTAAATATTTAATTTGAAAAATTGTGTTGCCCAAATATTTTTCCTCTTTATTTCCTTATATAGATTTCTATGATATAATAAAGAGAAAGTAAACATTCTTTAAGATATTACGTTACACATTTTTTCAGGTTGGCCTAAAGTAAAAAAAAAAAAATTTTAACTTTTAAAATATAAAAATACCAAAATAAACGGAACTTCTATATCCATAACTGGGAAACAGAATATCGGTATTAGAAATTATACCGTGGTTTTCTTCTTCCTGTATTTTCACAAGAAATATAATTTACTTAGTCACTAGATAAACAAATAAAACCGCTTTTAAATTTAACTACTGAAATCTAAATCCAACTGTGGTAGCAGAATTGTATTTATAATTCTAAGATCAGAGATAACTACAGTTAAAACTATGCTATCAGACTTATCTCATTTATAAACTCTGATTCTGTGTTGACAGTTCACAAAAGAAATTTAATAGTTACTTGTTAAGTTTAAGAAATGTGGCTTTAGCCCAGTCACATTTCAAAGTGTCAAGAAACATAGAAGGAAACCTCAAGATAAGATCGCGGTTACTTTGGTAATTTAAATTTTAAATCTAAAAAACGTTTTGTTCATTACATTATGACCAATAATACTCTTATTAAATATAGGTTTAATCTTTTTGAAAAAAAATTACCCAATTTGAGCTTGCAAATACTCTTCAGATAAAAATTTTAAAAACATTTAGATTTACCACAGTTTACCACTATTACCAAGGGCCGAGCCCCCTGGTCCAGCCTCTTTCTTTTTCTGTTTAGCCTCTGGAACCACCGTAAGGTCTACAGAGGATGATGTGTATGAATGTAAATGAGGTGTACTCTTGTACAGTCTCAGGTCGACGGTTCCTAAGATGTGTGGTTTATTGAAACAAGAAGGCCTAGCTAGCCCTTGGATAGACGGGAAGGGCGAGCTCTGATCGGCTAAACAACCCCTGACGATGACGGAAAACAAAAGTAACCATACAGCGCGGGTGAAGCCGCGACGAGGATGCTACTATGTATATATATAATAATCAACGAAAGAATCGATTCACAAACTTGTTAATATAAAATAGAAGAAACAAAAGTGTATAAACTATTCCTATGCATACAATAACCGTAGCTTTTAGTCAAAATTAACTCATTTTATTCTCCATATAATGGACAATTATCCTATCGGTATACAATTGGCTGAATTTACAGCAATTTTGTTCTAAAAAATTCATACATAAAACTCATTTATTTTCAGTTTCAACAGGCTTTCTGTTTTGTCTAACTAATGTGTAATTAAAACCCGTTCGGTTGAGAGTTGCTATTCATTATTTAGAGAAATTTAAAATATATGGAAATTATTAAAAGAAAAAGATTACTCATTTTAAAATAAAACGTGTTTTAAAACTATTCCATTTAACATAGATCATATTTCAGAATTTAAAACAGATAGGTTTAGAAGTTCATGGAGTTAAATTATCAAAATATTTTCATTTATTTCGAAATTTAAAAAAAATTCCTTATTTTCACCGGTGAAATTACCCCTTTTTTGAACCTTAATTAAAAGTTTAAGATTGTTTAATTAAATAACCAATAACGCATTAATTTCAAAGATAAGATTAAACAGACAAATTTTCTCAAAGATCAATATTTTTACTGGAATAAGCGGTTTTTGATGTATTTTTTACTCTATCGTTAAGAGCACAACTTGAAATGTAGTGCTAACATTACACTCTTCGAAAAACCTGAACGAGGGTTCTCAGCGTGGAAGACAGCCAGTTATTCTACAATTTCTGTCTAATAATCTTTGGTATACCAACATCGTTTCACTACGACAACTCTCCTTCACAGCTGTGTAGAATGTAGACAATACTATGGCTACTTCTCTTTCCTCTTCCATGTAGGTCGCTTTTCTCATTTAAAAAACATAAATATGTAAGGTCTGTCCTGAAAGTAAGGAGACAAGTCGTTGCGTTATGCGCATGTGCTTGATCGGGAAACCAGTGGGAAGGAAACGTGGAGGAACCTTCAGTTTCACAACGTGAGAACCTCAGTTGACTTCGAACAGAGTGGTCGATCTGAGATTATACAAGACTACATTTCATTCACGTTCATACATATCATTCTCAATCATCCTATGAAGTAATACCTTACGGTAGTTCCGGAGGAACAACAGAAACAGAAATAGAGATAGTCGAAGCAAGTGAACAGGCTTAAGACTCGGTTTCGTCGCTGTGTTACCGCAACAATGGAGTGAACGTTGGAACAGCGCTACGCGGTGAAGTTTTGCGTTAGTTAAACTGAGGAAATCCATTACCGAGACAATCGATATGATCAAGACGGCAATGATGAAATGTGCAAATCGCGAGTGTTCAAATGACCGCCTTTAGAGACGGCCGAGAAGACACGCACGATGAACAACAGTCTGGATGCCCGTCGACAACGGTTATGGACGCTAACATTGATTTTTTGCGTGTTTTATTGAACAATGATCGGCGTTTAAGTGTCCGTATGACACTTAAACTTGTAAATATTGTTATTTAATATTTACTATTATTTCTTTATTGTCTACAGTCGATGATTGCTTTACAATCAAATGGAGAAACTGTCTGACAGTAGAGACAGTTGGCATTGTAAAACAATCAGTTGATTGTTTTACAATCACAGGAGAACAAATTGTCCTCCATTATTAGATTTTAAGTAAAGGTTATTTTAAACGGTTTTTTCAAATTCAAATGTTCAATATTCATGGGTTCTGCACCACGACAACGTTGCTCATAACATCGATCGCTCCTAGGGAGTTTTTGACCAGACAAACTACGCTTCACCAGTCACCATTCACTGCCCCGACCTTTCTCTTTTGTGACTTCTTGTTTCCGAGGATGAAACGTGCATTTAAAGGAAACCTATTCCACACCGTGGAAGATGTCCAAAGTGCCGTGACGAAGATTTTTAACGAGATTCCAGAAAAGGACTTTCAAGACGCCTACAAACAGTGGGCAACTCGCTCTGTCGATGCCCAAGATACTTATTTTGAAGAATACTAGGTGTATCGAAAGATTTTATCAAATAAAAAGTATTTTCTATATTCATTCCCCTTACTTTCAGAACAGATCTTGTATGTAAATAATATCCATCCCGAATACGTTTTAATATAAATGAATACAAGTTTAGCTTTTGACAAAATTTACGTTTTACAAATATTTTTCGAGAAATTTTAAAAGATTTTTTAAGTTACATTGAAATTATTGTAGAAATTCCGCGAAATGTTATGCCATATGATCAGTTATAAGATTAAATTCATGGTGTTCATTATGTTGTGGAGACAACCACTTAAAATTTTAAAGGTTTAGGTATTTTCAAAATAACTTTACACTTCAATTGAGATTGCTTAAAACGAATCAGTTGTTTGTATTTTTTTACTTGTATTAAAGTTAAAAATATCGGTTTTTATAATTTTTTGTATATTTCCTTTAATTGTGAATATTTACTACTATCTCTTCAACTTCTACCGTCTATGATTGTTTTACAATTAAAATTGTCGTCCATTATTAGATTTTAAGTAAATTTTTTTTTTAAACTGTTTTTGAACAGGTTTTTGTTTTTCAGTTTATTTCAATAATCATTTGCCATAAATCTCTTTCTTCGTATTTACAAAATGTCTTATAATTATACAGAGCGAATCCTAATCCTAGCATTAGATCATTAAAAAATTCTTATTGATTTATTTTATTGTCAATAAGAGAATTTAAGCTTTGAATTCTAATAAGTATATTTCAAATATGTGGAATTTATTATTTTGATCAATATGGAGAAAAAGAAATAAAGTATACAAGGCAACCTACATTTTTACTTAAGGTATTTGTGTAAATAACTCGCATTTCATTAAAACGATTTCTACATGTAATTTCTATTACGTGAATTTATTCTTTACAAAGATTTCTCTTATTAATTTTTAGAGTAATTTTTCTTATATTTGCAGTGAGATAATGATTCGTAAATAACCAACACGATATCAGATCTCCTCACAATAATTTATTTAACACAAAAACAAACACTAATTACGCTTAACAAAATCCATACAAAACAATTTAAACTGGCGCAGTTACAACAGAAGTATTACCGATCGAACTAACTACGACACATAACGAGCCAATGAACGGTTCCCTCGTCTTGCTTATACGAGTGTACTGTCCGTTGTACTTCTAGAAAACACTTGAAAAATCTATTTGCTTCTATTACTAATATCTATTTTATTTATAAATACAATTAATTCCAAACATAATAAATAATTACATTAACTATAAACTAAACCTTGTCAATGCAAATTGCCAAACAAAAATTCATTTTTTTGCAAAAAAATACTAATACAAACAAAGATACAACCTTATTGTTTCTAGTACGTTTCCGCCAAATTCGAAAGAACATGATTTTACACAACAAAGACTGAACTAATACAATATTATTAAAATAAAAATTTAACAATACTTATCACTTCAATTAGTTATAAATTTATTTTGTGGACTTCAATATAGACATATATTGGGAGTTATAATAATGTTGATAAAAACCTTGTACTACAACATATTTACTATGATAGATATAAATAATATGTTACTGATTAATTATATAATTTTTTAATTTAAAAATTAATTTTTTTTTTTTTAATTAATAATAACGAGTTTTGCTTTGGTTTCAATATTTATAAACAGTTAAAACATTAAGTTCGATTAATTTTTTAACATTAAAAAAATTATTTAAATTATTATTAAAAAATAAAATATTGTTATTAAAAAATTATTTAAATTCTTACTTACACACACACGCACGCACGCACACGCACACGCGCACACACACGCACACGCACACACACACACACATTACAAATTTATGACATAACAAATAGACAGTAGCAATAAGCAAGTGGTTAATGACTTAATAAACAATTTTACACTTCATTAATCTGATAGACAATACACAGAAGTCTAAATGCAGGTAATATACAGCAGTCAAAAGTTGTTATTTAAAATTAAAACAAAGATTAAAAAATAATAATACAGGTTTAATTTTATTAAAAAATAGTGTTAGGAACTCCGTGGAGTGTTAGCAAGGTCCCAGATGGGGATATCATCCCCACCAGATTTACTGTGTACGGTCGTATAAATATCTGTATACGTCATTTAATGAATAATAAATACATTTTTTAGCTAATTTTTCCTTATCCAACAGTGTTTAATGCGATTTTTTCGTTCTCCGGCCTTCAACTTCTTTTTATTATTATTCTTCTCGACTACAGCCTATTCGCCGTCGTTCTTACGTGAAGTTTCTTCCCGAATAGCAATAACTGGTCTAATTAAAAGTCTAATTAAAACTTCTAATTAAAAGCTCATTATCTAACTCGATCTAGGGCGCTCAGTTAAAAATAATTTGAAAGAATAAAATTTGTAATAAATAAGATGTCTCTCAGAAAAAAAAATTATGCACATCTTTCTGTTTTCTAATCACTTAGAACTGGTAAGAAAATCTATGTCTTCTTTATTTTCGCTTCTGTGCTTTTAAGCATCGGGTCCACCTAATCATTTGTTGTATCCTTTGGTCCGTTGTCATTCTTATCACTTCCTAAAACGTCTTCCCTCACTCACTGAGAATTTCATGTACTTCTCCCATTCCGCTTCGGCCACCCTCTTCCAGATGTTCCCTGTGGTCTTGCCTCTATCGACATCCTTCTATTTTCGTTTATTTTCATCACATAACAAAACTATCCCAAAGCTCTTTTTCCCATTTTTTGTACCAATGAGTCTTACTTCAGGTGACTTATGGTAGTGTTCCTGAGTTTTTCACTTTTTGTTTTCTACATTATCCTTCTTAGAAATTTCTTTTCTATTACTACCAGCCTACTCCTTCATTTTTCCAGCCTAACGTTTTTCCTTCAGTTTCGGACTTTCTTTAGCATATAGTGGGCTCTGCATCCTCATAACCTGATGGTTTTAATGTAATAAAGACTCTCATATATTAGCAATCTAGGCCATAATATTTCTGAAGTGAAAAAAGGGGATAATCGACAGTCAGGCTGGCTGGGATGCCTTAAGAGAGCAGCTCCAACATCTGGACTACCGCAGGGCTAATAACTCCGTGTAGAGCAAATTTAAATTATTAAGAGAAAACAAAGTGAAGAAGTCGGACAGGAAATTTATAAATTGTCCAGAGTACAATTCCCCACAAAGAATTTTTTCCAAATAGAAGTTCCGAGCCAAATAATACTAAGCTACAATTTTTTAGCGATTATATTTTGTGATTTTATGAACCATCGTAAAATCAAGCCGTGATCCACATAGGAGTCTTGCTTAGAATTTTTATTTTCATTAAACAAGAAAAAACTATAGTACCCCATTGGTTATGAATGAAAAAAATAATAATAAAGATTAATTTAATTGGTTTCAAATCGCCGTAAGGGGAGATAAACAAATTTTATCATATTTTTTATTGTAATTGTGTCTTATTACGTGACTGCCCAAAAAGAAGTATAGTATATTTAGGGTCTGCGTATCTTTGTTCCACTGTAGAATCTCAACGGCTGAACCGATTTAGATATATGACCCCGCGGTTAGAAATTAAAAAAAAAATTATACTATGTAAAAATATTATATACAAAACTGTTATCTGCAGGCTCTTTAATTATCTTATATTAGTAACTATCTTATATTAAAGAGCAATGTTTGTCACCTGTTTTAATTTTTTTTTGCATTCATGTTTTTCAATTTCTTAATATTTATCTCTTGTTTTATTCAAATAATAGGTTAAATAGATTAGGAGATTTATTAGCTTCACAAACTGCGAGGAAACATAAAACGATTCCACCGTAGCTCCTGAAGTTCCAATTACTTTTACAGGAAATAAAAATTCAAGTAAAAAAAATTAAAAAACAAAACCCGTAAGTGTCTCAAGAAAAAGCCTTTATAGTTTGCGATGAGCGTGTGTATACAATTTACATTAAAAAATAACGGCATATGAAAAATAACAATGATCTCAACAATCCTTAATTTCAAATATCGATAGTTAATTACAAAACATAATCCATACGAAATCTTCTAACATACTATGAAATTAAAACAAAACAACAACTACAAGAAATACGTTTAACATTTAAAAAATATATATTGATGATAATATTTTTTAAAAAGCATTACAATTTAGCAGGATGTTAGAAAGAATAAAATAAATTCATTTATGTCATAAAAAACACGCGCATATATACACATACAACCAATTGTCTACCTGTAAAAAAATGTTAATGCGTACGTGCTAGACAGAATGGAAAAGGAATCCTCTTATAATAAAAATAAAGAAAACTGATTACTAATAGAATGAAGATAGAGGTAAAGAATGAAAAAAATTATGTTAGAATGAGTATATGAAAGACAGAGAAAAATAGATAAAGAAAGATGAACGGTTCATTAAGTGAGTAAGAAAGAGAAGAAAGAATAAGCAGGTTTCTGGTTTTGTTGTGTTTTGAAAGGGTAGGGATAACATTCTAGGATGGCTGAGCAGGTACAGTGGACTGAAGAGAGGCAGGTACTGACTGAAAACCAGTCTGCAGTCTTACAACAGTGGTGCAAGAAGTCGGTTCGTGTATCAGTTGTGACCTAATGTATACGATATAACAAAATGGTTTAAATAACATTCTACGTTTAGTGTTAAATTGTGTTATTGTTTTTATTCAGTGTACTATTAAAAAAAAAAAATAGATAAATAATAAAAACAGGAAAAAAGAAGTTATCTTGGACAAGATAGGATTTTATTCGGGAAGGATGACAACCACATGGTAAGTGTTTAAACGAAATACATCCACGTATAATATACTATTATTATTTTAATAATTTTTTTTTTTTTTTTTTTAATAAAACATCGACGATATAACATTTTTATTCCGAATTAGAACTTACAAAAAACTTTGATTAAATTTTCTTGTAGAAAAATTATTTTAAGATATCAGTATCAGAAATAAAATTTCAAAAGTTAATAACGTTGCATGTATAAACTAACCTTAACCAAATAACTATTTTCAGCATTTATATTTTTTACATAAATTTATTTTTATAATATTTAAAAACTACAAAATATTAATTCTTCATAAACATTTTATAAATTTATTACTTAATAAAGACAGTTCCATTTATTTTTTAATCTCAAAGAACTTTTAATATTATCCTTATGAAACAAAACAAACAAAAATTAAAGCATAATTTCCCAAAAATAATTTTTACAATTTTTTTTCTTCCACTTGAAACACGTTAAATCATTTATCTATTTGCGGTTATCTTTTTTTCTATTTGCCAAATTGGGCACCATTATTTTTTTATCTTCATTATTTTTTTATCTCTTTTCTTAGTTTTTCAGAAAGTTCATCTCTATTCTTGCGTTTTGGTGCTTCTTGGAACCTTTTATTTTCATATTTTAATATTCATTTTAAAATCCCTCCTTCTCTTATAATTTCTTCAGTTCTTTTAAGTCTTCTAGTTCACTTGTATTAACCATTTTCTTTAGTTTTTTTTTTTTTTTTTTTTACTTTAAAACAATACAAAATTCTTTTAAAAATTCAATCTATTGTCATTAATTCTAGAAGAATTCAATTCGTCTTTTTCTTATCGTATCTAACACTTTTTCAATTCTAGTAACTATAAGGTCTGTTATTTAGAATTAATTTTATATGATTATTTTGAAATTTAGGACCTAAAGATTTTCTTATAATTTTCCTTTTTTTCTAGATTTTCTAGTAGATTTTTGTTGCATAGTGTTAGAGTTTCTACCGCATAGAGTGCATCCAAGCTTTATCACAGTTTTATAATGTCGAAATTTTCGAGTTCCATGTTAATAGTTTGTTAATGTGTTTTTTCGTTAGTTGAAAAACTAATTATATTCTGTTAGCTATAAGTGTCATCACTTTTTTTAATTAAAGAATTTAGTTAAAAGTTAGTAGTGTTTTTTTTTTTAAAGAATAACTAAACAACTGATCTATTTTCCGAGATATTTGAAAAACTATTTATTTATCACATTTAAAAAAAAAAAAAATAATAAAACTCACTACCTAAAGAGTGATTATTGAAAGAATTAAAAAAAAGTAATACGTTATATTACTATTTAGGATGATAAATTAATGACAACAATCTATCTTAGATTGATAATCTTGAATATATAAAAAATTCAATATTCTTTTACACCGATCTCCATAAAGGAGTGAAGGGTTTTTAAGCAGACGTTCCGAGTTTGAATCCCGAGTTGTGGATAACATTTTTCCCACGCTTTAAAATGCATTACCATACATCAAAGTGATTGTTACTGGGCGTCAACCATTTGTTTCTACTTTATCAATGATTTAATAAATAAAATATTTCAGAAACAAGTTATAAAAGAAATCCTTGGGTATATGTAAAGAATGAGAAAATATTATCAACATATTTTAAAACCTGTTTATAATCCGTTAAGTATCTACAATAATTTAATTCTTTATAAAGTAATAATAAATTGTATGCCAAAAGATCGTAAAAGATACTTGAAGACAAATAATCTTAGCATAAAAGATTATGATCTTGGCAAAAGAAGTAAACAAATAAGTTTCTTTACAAACGGAACAAAGTAGATCTGTGGTGAGGTCCATAGACTACCATTTTAATGAAAGATATCTTATGTCTCAAAGTCAAAGTTCATGAAAAAATTACCATATGACCTACGTATATAAAGAAAGCAGTTTTTTTTATCCCATTAAAGAATTTCTTTCCCAATTCTAAGTACTTTACATAATAAGTTTCTGTTAGGATACTTAATAAGAATCACAGGACGCAGAAATAAATGTATTTTTAAAGTTTTGTTTTATAATTAACAATTTTTTAATACCTCGTACTTTGATATAGACAAAGATTTTATACAAAGTTCGCAAAAGTTCATTCTCTTTTTTCTGATGTAAAATTAACACACATTATATTTTTTTATAAATTTGCTAATTATTATAAGATAGTAAAAAACTTTTAGTCCTTTTATTTTGATGGCGTCAAAGCGCTAGAGTTATGATGTAGTTAGAAACTTTCCTTACCTTATGGCAATCAATAAAAAATGAGGGTAAGTTATTTTTTTCGTTTCTCTCTCTCTCTCTCTCTCTCTCTCTCTCTCTCTCTCTCTCTCTCTCTCTCTCACTCACTCTCTTTCTATTTATCTGTTTAGAATCCGGAACTACCATAAGGTATTACTTCAGAGGATGAATGAGGATGATGTGAATGAAGTGTAGTCTTGTACAATCAGGTCGACCACTCCTGAGAAGTGTGGTTAATCCAACCATCAAAGAACACCGGCATCCACGATCTAGTATTCAAATCCGTATAAAAATAACTACCTTTATTAGGATTTGAACCTTGAAACTCTCGACTTCGAAATCAGCTGATTTGCGATGTCGCGTTAACCACTAGACCAGCCCGGTGGGCTTTTTCGTTCTCTACGTTTCATGAACTAGGAATCCCAAAAAACGAAAAAAAAAAAAGGAGCATAATATCGTGCATAAGTATATATATGTACGTACGTTGGCTCGTTTGAAGCTTAATAACTTCTGGCTGAATAAACCGATTTTCATGAAATTTTGTACAGACACTCGTCTACATGAGGTTATTTATTGGTAAAATTTTGGGGTCAATATCTCCATGGAGTGGGGGATTTTTGGAGATCAATTTTTTCAAAATTTTGCAAACATAACCCCACTTCATTATATTAAGCTCAATACATGCGTACATGCTTATAATATATATTTTTAACTTTCTCAAATTCCCCCTTCCCAAAAAATCGCACAAAGCGCTTTTTTTTATTTATTACATATTCTTTAACCGATTCTTTTTTTAATGAGTTCTGGGCATAGAATATTAGTGTAAACGATTCAAAGAGATTTTGGGGGGCAATTTTGGGTTGAGAGCCGATCAAAGATTAAAAATATCGATTTTGAATTGAATTTTTTCTTTTTAATTATTATTAAAAGTTTAGATAAATTTTAGTAATAATAATAATAGAATTTCATTATAATTTCCCCCCCAAACCAAAAAAAAGGAAGAAATATTAGGTAACATTTATTGGCTAGACTTTTTAATGGATTTTTCTTTTTTAGTTTCTTCCGTTCAACATAGTAAACGTAGAACGATAAACAAAAAAAAATTCTTGGAAACTAATTTTGGAGGAGGGGAGAAGGAAAGTAAAAAATATACAGATTTTTTGAATTCTTAAAACGTTTTAGGTTTAATTAAACATATAATAATAATTTTACAATAAAATTTAATCATAAATTATCCCCATCTCAAAAAAATTAGATTAGATAACTTTTTTATATATTATTATTTTTCCAAAATCCTAGTAAAGGCAACTGTCTTTACTAGGATTTGACCACTGAAGGTGGTTCCAGAGGCTAAACAGAAAAAGATAAAATTAGTTTTCCATTATAGAAGAATTAGTAACCAATGTCAGGAAATTATTCCAATTTCGTTGATAAACAATGTATTCCTACTTACCAACAAAATTTATAATGTATTAACCTCTCTCTTTATCTGTTTAGCCTCCGGAACTGCCATAAGGTATTACTTCAGAGGATGAATGAGGATGATATGTATAAATGTGAATGAAGAGTGTAGTCTTGTACAATCTCAGGTCGACCACTCCTGAGAAGTGTGGTTAATTGAAACCTAACCACCAAAGAACACTGGTATCCACGATCTAGTATTCAAATCCGTATAAAAATAACTATTTTTACTAGGATTTGAACCTTATAACTCTCGACTACGAAATCAGCTGATTTGCGATGTCGCGTTAACCACTAGACCAGCCCGGTGGACTATAATGTACTCTAAGAAGGCAGACACAGTTCATTGATGGTTAGTATTATATATAGAAAAGTTTGGGTAGGTTATCTTCTTATTAAAAAGACAGATGTAATAAATAATAATGTATTAACCTAGCGCTTTCCGAGTAATTATTCTATCTTCAGGGATTATTCAAAACTAAGAACGTGCAATCATGTGTATGTATATATATATATACATATAAAAATGAAATCAAAATTGTTATTTTCATAAGAGTCGGTCGTCATCAATTTAAAAAAACATTGTACGTTAACTAAAATGAAACACCATAGATGGTTATGACTGTTATAAAATATGAAATAAAGTAATACTAGCCTATCAATTAATAATTATTGTATAATTTGTTTTAATAAAATATCATTATCAAATTTGATCTGTAAGTTCATTAATTTACTATAATTCAAAAATATATGTAACTACCCAAGTATGCTAGTTTTATGATAATTGTTAGTGTGTTCTAATATTTATTCTTTTGGGCTATAATTATGTCCATTTTCTATAACACGTTTAGCGAAATTAGAAGTTCTTTATTATTTTTAGTTATGTACGAGGGTCGTCCACAAAGCAACCGCCGTTTACGCGTAGCGGGAGAAGTACTTGGGGTAGCGCTGGCATTCTGACATCAGTGTGTGCAGCGGCTCAGTACGCTTCTAACTGTGCAAGCCGGAGTATCGTTCGATCGCGCGTTCTCAAGTTATAACCTAAAAACATGAGTGCGACAATAGAAAATCCCGCCAAATGTGAAGTGCGTAGTGTAATAAGATTTCTTTGGGCAAAAAATCAATCAGCAGCTGAA
>JAAAKQ030112299.1:0-32387 GCA_010016005.3 Zanna intricata
TTCATTCACATTCATACATATCATCCTCATTCATCCTCTGAAGTAATACCTTACGGTAGTTCAGAAGGCTAAACAGAAAGAGAAAGAGGATAATTATTTATGTTGAAAAATTTTATTTAGCTTTTTATTGAAATTTGTCTGTCATTATTCGGAAGGTTCTAATTCTCCGCTCAGATTTACAAATTTCATAATTTCGACTTAGATATTAAGTTACCGATCTCTCTGGAGCTGTTGTTGGTTTAATTAAGCGATCTAAATTCAAATCGCTTAAATTGAAGTCGTCTGTGAATTCATTTGCAAAATCTTGACATTTTTATAATTTTATGAAGAGCTCTGTGATAGAGAGAGATCAAGAAATCACGAACTTGGATCACTCATCTTTATGAGAGTTGAATTGAAGTGGAAGCCTTCAATTGAGTGTAGACGAGACTTTGAATAACTAATCAGTAATTTACCTGATTTTTTTCTCTTTTATTTTTCAATTTATTTATTTCATTTTAGATTAGTTGTACCACGACCTCATAAGCTTTTCTTTTTTAATAAATTCAAATTTTCTACCCTTTTAAGAATGTTTGTAAACGAATTTGTATTGAATACTCAAATATATTCATTCTTCAAGACTATTCCACGAAATTGTAGGGTCGTTTTTGATAAGTGGAGTGACAGAGAAGTGTGCTCATTTTTGAACATTACACAGCTAATTAAATACCAAACTTTATTACTTTGGTTTGAATAGGTGTGGGAAAGAATTTCGTTTGGGTTACGTATATAAAAATCACATCTGGAAGATGATGCCCGTCTTCCATATACAGTTCTCAAGTCAACATGTGAAGCTACCGGATACGCGTAACAACATCTCCTGAATAATCTGCTCCACCTCTCTACGAATAGCTACTCGTAGAACTAAAGACAGCTGCCTTTAGTTTGTCTAATAAACGGGGTTTGTCAACGTAAACTTGGTCCTTTAAATATCCTCACAGAAAGGAGTCACACATCACATATACTGAAATCGGGAGATCGAAAGGGCCAAGCCACATCTCGGAACCTGGAAATCAAAAATGACAAGGAAACATTTCCCGTAGGATGTTCATGGAACATCTAGCGATTTGGATTGTAGCTCCATCTTTTTGGAGCCAAACATCTAGTTCAAAATTCAACGTTTGTAGCTTCTGGAAGTAAAAAGGTGTCTTATCACATGCATGTAACAATTGGAATTCATTGTTATCACTATACCGTCCTCTTGAAAAAAAAATAGGGACCGATAACGTTGGATATTGCACATCACACTGTCAGAAGGAGTTTGTATAGAGGTTATTCATGCAGTTGTCTTACGTTTTGCAGTGCCCAGTATCTGAAGTTTTGCTGGATGATGAACCCGTTTAGGTGAAAATGCGTCTCATCACTCATAAAGATGAACGCATCAGATTCATCGTGAAGAAGAATTTGTATCCATACAGTCAACTTTACTCCCGCTGGCCATGATTTGCTGCGAATAAGTGATGCATTAAACAATCTTATATGGAATTTAAGATTGGTTTTCCAAAATTCTGCGGACCGATTCCAAACATAATGCAGATGAGTGTTGTCGAACCGAACATCGGGGATTGTGGAGAAATGCCCCTCAATTCTCTCGATATTCTCTGATTTTCTCACCGTACGTTCAGCACTTGGTGGTGCTTTTGGAATTATAGTGCTTTTGGTCAAAAACTGTTTAACCCATTTTAAGACGGTTTTGCACGATGGAACTGCTCCATGCCACTCTAGTTTGAAGTGCCGGGGGAAAAACCTCTGAGGTGCAACCATTGAGTCGCTGTTTCTTATATAGGAACTGTATGTGAATACGTGATGTTCCACTGAACACAACTCAATAGTATTGAAATAAATATAAAATAAATGACATTAGTTCATATATATTTTAATATAAAAATAATAAAGTTTAATGTTTGATTAACTGTTTAATTTTCTTTTAAAAATGAACACACTCTCCTGCGTCACCTGTTTACAGAAAAATAACGATTTTTACTGGTTGACGAAAGAAGATACCTGATCTTTTAAACGTTATAATTTTGTAATCAAGAGTGGCTGTTTTATTTTACACTGTTTCATTAAAACTTTTATTAATTACATCACGAAATGCCTCGTTTCCATTAGAAAAAAATTGTGAAAGACAAATTCAGATTTTTTCTTTCATTAACCAGACTGTCGGAAGTTTTCTTTTACCTTTCAGTAAACAGATTCGTAAAAATATTAGTCTTAAGGCATTGTTTTAAGATTATAAAGGAATCAAAATAGATATATTTAGTCCAGGAAATTTTAAAGATAATGAATATACACGTTGCTGATACATTTTGTTATTTAATATTACAAGTTTTTTTACCTGAAAATCTTGGTGAATGGACGTTACAAATTAAAGGTCGCTGTAGCTATGGTCATTAACATAAATTTCAGCCTATAATTACCTCCTCTCTCTTTATCTGTTTAGCTTTCGGAACTACCGTAAGGTATTACTTCAGAGGATGAATGATGATGATGTGTATGAATATGTGTTGTACAATCTCAGGTCGACCACTCCTTAGAAGTGTGGTTAATTGAAATTCTACACCAAAGAACACCGATATCCACGACCTAGTATTCAAATCCGTATAAATAAATATACGGATTTGATATCCTGGTTAAAAATAATTACACTTTAATTAAAAAGAGATCCCACGAAAAATTTGCTAGGGACATTTTATATTCAGCGTTAAGGAAGTTTAGGAGACCTTATCGTGTGTTATTCGATATTGCTGTTTGAAAAACATAATCTTTACTGTTAATATTGTTATAACTTACCGTTTAAAGATATCTGTGGATTTCCGTTTCCAAAGAAACTGAAACCTGCCGCTTTTCAGCACTAGAAAATCCGATAAAAGCTTCTATTGAACATTTATTTAAAAAAAAATAGTTATGAAATACATTTTTTTTTTTACTATATAAGTCACAAATGATAAAGAATATTAGAAGCTCTTATAAATTAACACATTTAATTTTCATTAAATCAACTTCCTTTTCATCTTTTTCTAAATTATTACTTTGAAACAATTCTTCATCTACACTTTTTTTAAACAGTTTTTTATTTGATGTTTTTTGTATTTTCAAAGGATGAAAAGATTGTCCGTATGATGTAGATATTTTATTAGATTCTTAAATATTAGGAACAGTATTCACGATAAGTAAGACATGATTTCACTAAGCTTGACTTGAATGAAGCTTGTGATTCTGACAACGTATAATTCGTGAGTTCGGGATCAATCATCATCATTGTTGTTCGTTTCTTCATATTGTTGTATTAAAATTTTGTTTAGCGAATCCATTGTGAAATTAATATTATAGAGTAAAGGTATAGAATATTGGAATATTGCGCCAGGATTTCTTCAAAATAATTACTAATAAATATTTTTTAGTAGGTAATTAGTTTGTCTTTAATGTTATAACCTTCGCTCAAAACCTAAATAAAAAACTGTTCCTACTCAGGTACTTAAAGTTTAATAATCAAAATTCATCCTATTTTTATACCGTTTTACTTAGGTTGATTAAACTTTAGAAAATCTTATCAAATAAAACGACTCGCTTTGTAAATGTTTGTTTCCAGAAGATCTTATCAGAGCTATTACACATTGGTAGTTACTTCCTTCATCGATGGTATAAGACTTTTGATCCGTTGTGTTTGTTCTTTTGGGAAGGAAATGCACTTAATGTTACTTCGGGCAGAGTTTACGCACATTCAACACAATTTCAAATTAGGTTTAATATTAAAATTTTCATTTGCAAATCATCTTTTAGAAATAGGTCGACTTACATAAAGTTATTAACCGCAAAATGAAAATGTTATATTTACACATTAAAGCCAAGAAACTATCACAGACGATATAGTATTGCTTTTAGAAACTTATTTAATTTGATAAAGAAAACGACCTATTAAAAAAAACTAACACAATTCAGAAATCGTTGGTTATTAAGGTACTTTACGTTATCTGAATAACTTACTGAACACTTTAAACGCCAGACCTATATTGGCGATTTCATCATTATGGGCCATTGTACCAATCTTTTACACAAATGTTTTTTACACAAACATTTTTCATGTGCATTATTTTGATACACATGACATTGTAAACTCTGTTCTCATGCGTATCATAGAGATACGCATAAAACATTGATTTAAATGAATTTATTATTAGTACTGGCCTGAAGAAGTAACTTACTGGAATGCCCTGCGAGTTTTTCAACAGTTGGCAACAAAATGGAGAAAAATAAAACAACTGACTTGAAAGCTGTCATCATTGTGTACAGTACGTGTATAATTGAATTGATTGTAATAAAAGTTTTATTTTTTTTTGTAAAAAATGGGAGATAATGAACAAATTGTTAAGTGGCTAGAAAGTGATTGTAGTGAGATTAGTACTTTTAATAAAAGATTCTGATGATCCAGATTATGAGTATTCAAGCTCGAGTAGCGAAAGTTTGTTTGAAGAGATTATGTCTACATCAAATACCACTGAAAGCCAATCAACCGATAATATCATGCATGTAGGTGTTGATAAGAATTCTAATGATAGTGATCACATTGTAACACCAGTACATTTTAGGAAAAATAATATAATATGAATCGATGTTCAAGGTAAACTAAAACATTTTAATTTCATTGACAGCTCTGGTATCACTAGGAAGAAATCTTACCCTACCGAACGGCATATCTGTGTGCGTCTGTGGGTGCACCGCCCTTAGCTTAGCACGGGAATATACCGATCACTAGCGGAGAATCCCGTTTTGTTAGTACATGTCTCGTAATGGTCAGGTGTGTACTTGTTATATTATTATATATTGATAAACCGTATATATATATATATATATCGAAGTTACGGTAAATTTAGTCATTTTTAACTGGATCCGAATTTTCAGACGAAAATCGTAAATATCTCGAAAACGGTCAGTCCTAGCGCTCTGAAAAAGTTTTTCGAACCCCTTCTCTGATATTCTCTCCGCTTCCAGTGGTACTTGTCGGATGATAATATTTTCAAGTGCTTCCAGGGCGCTGTTTGAAAATTGGGGAGGGGGTCCAATGGGTGCCACCGTATTATCTCAGCAACCGCTTGTCCGATTTTCACGATTCAAACGGCGTATGTATCAGCAGATTGAGCGCTAACTGTTTAACGCATCGAGTATACTCTGGATCGATCGGATCTTGATTATCCGGAAATTAAATCGTTTAGCCCTATGTTTTGACTGCACTCACCCACCGTAAAATGTACCGATCTTTCGCTAAATACGCTCAAACCTATAAGCTAGCGCAGCTGTAAGGTATAAACTTATGAAAACTAAAAAGTAGAAAATAAAAAATATATTAAAAAAACTTTTTAAAAGCCACTCTTATATTAAATACACTAAAAATATAGAAAGTTAAAAATGTGTAAAAATAATTGTAAGATTATGTGAAAGTCATAGCTTCAAATCAAAAGTTTGATGTATTTGCTAATTTTTTCTTACGCGTGATGAATGGCTTAGAGAGTGGGATGCAACTCGCATAAGAAAAAATTGGCAAAAACATAAAATTTTTAATTTGAAGCTATGACTTTCACATAATCTTACATATTACCATCAAAGTTTGTCCATCCATTCTGAGATATCGTCTTAAAACTATTTTTTACCTTTTAGTGCGTTTAATTTATGACTGGTGTTTTAAACATTAAAAAAAATTTCAATTTATTTATGTGATTGTTTTTCTTCATAAAATAATGAACTACAACCTAAACGTAGGTACCGGAATGTACCGATAACTAGTGGAAAATCCCGATTCGTTAGTATCAATTTCTAGAGTTAAATTTCTAATTTAACTTTCGTTATATCAATTTTCATCATTAAAAAATAAAAATACTTTTACATAAGAAGTAATCAGTTTTGGAACCTAAAAATCCAATTCCGAGACATGCCCGAAGGGCCTAGCTACGGAGACGTGTGGTAGGCACACCCTGCGGCTAGTTGATAAACTAACTCTTGTTTTTTTAAATTAAACATTTTTTCAGTAAATTTTAAAAGAAATTGTTTTTTAGTGTCACTAGTTTCATGTCAGTGTGTACCATTTTGATAAATATGTCCTGTCGAAAAATAAAAATCCGCATTTACTTTACAAGGAGCCGTGTATATCAAATTGATAAACATAGTGAATAAAAGCAAAACTGAGTTAAGTAAAATAAGAAATAAACTACTTAGGCAACAACACATGATAATTATTTAAAATAAGTGCAATTTTGTTTTTTGATGTAACATGAAATCTTGCACATGGTGCTTAAAGCATTGAGTACATCTGAATAACTTAAAGTTATATGAATACTGAACTGCTCTCAAGTATATAACGTACTTATCAGACGCTGCAGGGTTCCTTAGTACTTCATAATGGGGCTCTTTCAGCAACGGAATCGCTTACAACAAACAGCAAAGGAACTCATAATTTCGAAAAGATTTATTAGAAAAATATATTCACTCTCACTCATACACTCACTCATTTCTACTCCTCCATCTCCACTCACTCAGTTTTAGTTGGCGTATTTTTTTCAGAAGTGCATTTAAAGTAGAAAGGTTTTTTTTTAATTTATCGCGTTGTAGACAAGTTTTTGTGTCATTATTAATAGACAAACTTTAGAAGAAAAGAAACCTAGTTTTTTTCCAAGCAGGTCGGATCGATTTCAATTATTAATTTATTATTTATAGAGAATGTATCCTGGTTGGTCCCATTGTAAATTTTTCTCGTCGGAAATTTTTTTAACGAAAAATGTATTAGATTTATTAAACAGTATGGTTGAAAATCATTTCTTTCAAAATAAGGGATTTTTTTTTACAGAAGTTCTTTCCGAACTAACGGAATGCTGAATTAATCATCTTTAGTCAAGTAACCCTGTAACCCTGTTATTAACGATAGAACTTTCGATAACGTCGTTAAAGAACTGCTGTTAATTAACTATGAAAGGAACTTTGGGAAGAAAAAATTCAGTATTTTTAAAGTAAATTCATTGAATAATATTTAAGTATTTTAACTATTTGATTATAACGTAATTATTTATAGCCTGATGTTATTCTGTATTCAAAATATAACCGTACAAAATGTCTGGAAAATTATAGGATTACCAAATATAAAAAATGGTTACAGAGGGCATTGAAGACAAAATTCCGCGAAAAGAAACCGGAACATAACTCCCGCTGCTGCTGCATAGGAACAATTATTAAATAATTAATAAATGTGAATCGACTATCAAATGCTTAATCTGTTCATTATTTTATGAATCTAACTAATAAGTTATTATTTATTTATTAACTATTATAATTGAAAACATTACATGATATCTTTAGTAGGATATATTTATGAATATAAATATAAAATTTCATGTTTTATAACTTATATCATGTTTTATGTTTTAAATATAAAAATTCATTTAAAACATAAATATTAAAGTTCTGCAAATGATAAAGTAAATAAAACATAGTAAATAGAAAAAGATTACCCTAATAATAAATAAAAAAACAAATATAATTTCTTAAAAATATGTTATTTCATTATGCAAATTTTTAAGAATGATGCAAATTGTGTGAAAGAAGTAATTAGAGCGATATGTGGAGTTCTTTTTATTTTCAACGATTGCTGTTTAAACACTACTTAGCTTTACTAATTTCTGGAGCTTAAGTTACAAAAGTTAAAGTTGAATGGCTGGTATTAATCTTCATTCCATTACAGGGTTACATTATGTGGCGACTGACTTCTTCACAATAGCTACTGGGGTTCGACTATGAACTTGCTTACATTATAGCTGGGATGGTCAACCTGGACAAGTGTTCAGGAAAGTAGAAGACTAGTGAAATTATTAAATATGAAACAGTTGTATTTGAAATTAAAATTATATTGAATAGATATGAGAACGAGAGAAATAAATTTACTAGTTATAGAAAAATACTCTTTTTTGATAATATAATGATGAAAGTGGATCAGAAAGTAAAATGATTATAGTAAATTATCGAATTTAATTCTTTGATTCAGAAACTTTGAAAAAATCTATGTTAAGGATATTTTAACTAATTAAAATGTTTCCCCTTTTTAGAGAATAGGGCGTTCAAAAAGTAACTATATACCTAAAAACAAATTATGTTTACACCAGCATAAATCATGTTTATATAAACACAATTACTTGCTGAGAGATAGAATTCTGTATTCTATGAGTAATATTAGTGTTTTTAAGTTGTGTGTAGGTGTGCCTGGTTCTTTGTTGTTCATTGTATGTTCGTCTGATTTGAGAGCACTCAGAATTATGTTAACTTTAAAACAGTGAATATTTCTCATTTAATTCACAGTCTATCAACAAGGTGAATACACACAGACAGTGAAAGACCAGTTTTCCATTAGATTTTCATGTACACTGATTCCTAAGTGAATAGTTGTGGAGTGGAGAAAATGCAAGAAGTATCAGCTATGCAAAATAATCCCAATAAGTTCATGCAAAAGTTGGCCCAAGAGAAAAATATCAGAGCTGCAACTACATACAAGGCAGTTCATAAGAAGATCAGTCTCAACCCAAATAAAGTGAAAGCAGTTTAAAAGTAACTGGCTACAGACTATAGAAAGCAATTTCAATACTGTTAATGGTTTCAACAGTTTCTAGCAAATAATTCTGATGATATTTTCAACTATTTTTTTCTATATTGGTAAGTTATGATTCCACTTATTGTGGTATTTGCACCCATAGAACTCATGTTTGGCAATTTTGATCTGCCAACAACCCACATAAAATTCCTTTACATGGCCAGAAAATTGTAGTGTGGATTACAGCATCCAGAAGAACAAATTCTTCACAGAAACAATAAATTCAGTGTATTATTGTGAAATTATTCGCCAGTTTTTGGCAGAGCTAACTGAGCTTGAAATTAATAATGCTTGAATTCAACAAGTCAGCTGACCACACATAAAGCTAGGCAGTCCATGTAATCACTGCAAAACATTTTTGGAGATCTAATCAGTTCTAAGAGTTTATGGTCACCTTGTTCTCCAGAGTTAACTCACTAGAACTTTACTTCTGGGGTTAAGCAAAAAGTAATGTTTTTCAAAGAAACCCGCACAGGCTCCAGGAAATTCAAACTGCTATTCTGTATTTTACCAAGACATTCTAATGAACAATGTGTAAGAGAGAGTCTTCTAGAACAAAAAGAAATGCATGCAGATATGTCTGGATGCTCATGGAGACCATTTCCAACAAAACTGCAGTAAGGTAAGAAGATATTATACATTGTTGAAGTAGTGCATGAAAGGTACATAGTTATTTTTTGAACTTACTGAATAACATTTAGAAAGAGTTAAAACTGAATTTAGAGAAAAATGAAAAAGACCAAATTAATCTAAATAGAATCTAAGACAATGACATTTGAATGAAAAATCAGTAAAGTATTTATTGAGACATATTTAAGTTTCAAAAATTTGAACAAAAATTTAATATAAAATCTTAATTATAACTCTTATATAGTAATAATATCTAAATTCATACTCAGAAACATATTTATTGCATAGGAAGGTTGTAAATTAAACTTATTTAACATAGTAAATGTAGTAATAAATTTAACAAAGTAATTAAACAAATTTAATAAAATTAATTGTGTATGTATATATGCGTATACATATATAAGAGCAGCAATTATGATGTCCCAGCTTTAACCAATGAGCACTTCAGCTCTAGGTTGGATCTTTGCACAGCCTTTGGATAGGACCACAGACAGAGCTGCCCCCCATCAAACTATTTATATGCCAAAAACTTGCTAATTCAAACAGATCCCACCATATTTGGATTTAACAGACTTTTAGTTAAAAAACAAAATTACCTACCAGGGAGGAAATTATAAGAGTTAAGGGGAAAGGTGTAACAGTATAAAAATAATGAGTTACTCCAAAAAAGGACTCTGCATTATGAAACAAACCCATCCAAAGGAGTGGCTTAAGGTTCCTTGAGGCAGTGAACATTCATTCTAAACACAACTCTTTAAGATAGATTCTTTACTCAAGATGGTTGCAGCAATTTAAGGATCAATGATTTAAAATCTTAAAATCTTTGTGTTAACTTGCTGATGACAATAAAATTATGCTGCAGAATATGCTATTCCTACTGATGTTAAATAACTATCTGAGAATAAGATCTATTTCCTGCGTATTCAAATAATTATGTGTCATATGGCAGTATCAAAACCATATTTAATCAAGAAACTATACTTAACCTATTTCTAAAATTTCCACCATTAATTTTAAGGATTTTAAAGTGACAAAAATGATTTATTATCAAAAACTTGGTAAAAATTGCTGGAAAATTCTAAAAAATATATGTAAAATTTAATGCTCTACAGAAAAAAATTACATTAAATTTTTTCAAAAAAAGATAAATCATTCTTTAGTTTCTCTCCAATCTCTGATTTTTAATTTCAGAAAAAATTACTTAATTTAAAATATTATTTTTCACTTATTTTGTAGAGATTGCTGACAAATGATGAAAGTATAAAAAAATTAAGCTTTCTATAGCAAACTAAGTTTTATCAAAATTGTACAAGTTTTGTAATTTTTGAAATGACTAATTGCAATTTAATATATGTTGGGAAACTAAGAAATATTGAAATTAGAATGAAGGAGCATTTAGCTCATTACAAATCCAGTAGTCTAGTAAATTGGCTTTGCCCACTATTGCTTGCACCAGGCACTAGTCCAGTCAATGCTGGGCATTTCTAAATCTAAGACTAAAATTATTTTAGAACAAAAGTAAAATATTTTAAGATGGTCATATCTATTTCTAAAGTTCAACAATTGTAATCAATTTTCTTTTTAAAATATATCAAACTGCTAACTCAGATTGGAATAAATTAAATTGAATAAGGGCTAAGGCATCAGAAAAAGAAATTATGAATGAAAAATCCATACATCTTTATCATATCTGGGATTTCCAGAACTTAATCATCACCAGATTTATTTAATACATAAATAATATTTTAAAGAAATTTAGAAAAACATTCACATCTAAAATATTTCCTGGTGATTATTCTTGGTAAATAATTCGTGGTATTAAGGTATTAATACCACATTTGTGGTTAAAGTATTAACCCAAAATTAAAACAAGTTACAATAATGATTCTAAAATAGAATTAGAAGAAGAGAATATATATGTATATTTAGAAGAGAATATCACAGGTAAAAGGACATTGATTAAAGATCCACTTATAAATTTATTCCTTTGATTATTTAACAATACTTAATGTAATGTCAGTCACAGATGCTGTGATGCAGTCTTTTCATTAAAAATAGTAATTTATTTTGCTTAGTGTCATGGAGACTGCTATATATTAGCCAATTATTTTAAATTAGTTTCTCAGAAAATTTTGTGAGGACTAAAAATATCTGAGCACATGTTATGAAATATTGTTAAAAAAAGATTTGTTCTATTGGGGGTAGATTTTAATGCCACAAGCACTTTTATTGAAATTTGTTATTTCTTTAAAGTAAACTGGATTATTGTTAAAATTTCTTCAATATAATCATAAAAATTTATTGTTAAAAGATATGGCTTTCAGTTTTGTATTATTAATGAACAGTTTTTCTACTCCTGAGCTGATGCAAAGCATGTATGAAGTGATTTATACTAGCGTCATATATTTACAGTACAATCATTATATGATACAGTATATTACATGATACAATAGTCATACAAAATCAATGATCACTTTTCCATAATTTATTTTATTCAAAAGTATTAAAATTGTGAATTTAAATAATGCTTGGGAATGTTTGATGGTGAATTAAATATGACTAATTATAAATACTGTTAATAGTCAACATAAAAAATTCTTTCAATAAAATACTTTACAATGTAGCTCAAACCAAATCATATAATAACAAATTAAAAATTGAATGATTATGGACTTAAAATCATAAAAATAAAGTATTATTTTTTTATGGTGAAGTTTAATCCATAAGAGTATGTGTTTTTTTACAGGTCTAGCAAAACTAGCTGATTCAGCATCTGATGTATCAGATTCAAGTTCAAGCTCAAGCTCAAGATCCAGTTCTATTTCAAGCTCTAGGTCCAGTTCAAGCAGAAGCAGAACTGATTACAGTAGTAAATCATCTTTTGAGGACGAATCTTCTGTGAGAAAATATAGTAGATCTACTCGAAATTTAAAAAAAAAAGTTACAGCATATTCAGGAAATAAGAGTACCGGAATTATACCAACATGGAGTACAGTTAGTGAGGTGCAAGAAGTAACTGATAAATGCATCCACTGTATTTGTGAGGCTGCAGGAGGATGTAAACCAGATCGACCTATAGAGATTGATCGAAATGCTGCTAACAATGTACTGGATCTTGATTCTGGTGTTGGCCCCCTTAGAATTACTAGGCCGTATTGGGAGGATGCTGGTAGCCCAGGAGTTTCTGGAAAGGACAGTTCATGTATGAGTCTTTATTGATGTAAATTTATAATTTTATTATGAGGAAAATAGTAATCATTGTCTGTTAAAGATGATAACTGTTCAAAGTAATAATATTTTAAAAGTGATCACTGACCATAATAATTACAATAAATAATTCCTATAAATTATTTATCATTTTCTGCGCCAGAAGTAATAGATGTATTTACAAATAGTACAGATGTATGCAACTTTTTTAATGAAATTGTCTTTTTTATAAAATGATGGAACTAAATTTGTATAATTTAAAGAAAAAAAAATTGGTAAATCAGTCAATATATGTGCTAAAGATAACTTTTAATGTAAAAGTTGGTTGTCAAAATTTTTCAAATTTCTTTGCCCATAAGCTTAACCTTAGCTTAATCCGTCTGATTAATTTCATTAATGTTCAAATTAGTTTACATTTTCTGTTGGTATATGACCCAGTATTGTTAATTAAAAAGAATGTAATAATGAAGAATTTGGAAAAAAGGGGTGAAGCTTTTAATGTGCATTTGCATTTGAAACTAGTGAATGGTGAGGAATAGTTTTGGGTTAATCTGTGTTTAAGCAATCCACATGCATTTATAGTAAATATAAGTATAAAAAATTAAGTGACTGATTTTATGATTATTCATCTTTATCTGATAATTTTTATCACTCATGAGATAAAAATATAATGTAAACACCTAAATTGTGATTAATGTATGTAGTGGTTTGTTGAATTCAAATTCTGAACTTATTGCCGTAAGAATATTTAATATAATTCTTAGCTTTTCTATGTTTATGCAAGAATTGCATTTTAAATGCAATTTTAAACAGTGATTGCATTTTAAAACATAAATAAATACTGATTGTTATAAATACTGTAACAGAATTGTTCTTCAGTTGTTTACAAACTGACACTAACACTGAAAATCAAAGTGATTATTTCTCAAAATATATTACTATTATCTAGGACAGTTAGAATAGTAGCTATTCCAGAAATTTATTTTTTATTCAGTTCTTTTTTTCATTTTTGTCAAGAATGTTTAATTCAAATATCATATTTCTGAAAATATTTTATATTAATTTTTGTTCTTCCAACATTAGAAAATTGTAATTCATGTTTTCCTATTTCCTAGTAAAATTCACCGAATATTTAATACATATTTTCAGCACTATTGCAGAAATATCAAATATTAAAAGTGTTAGAGCTGCCACATGTATAAACATGATATGGCAAATAATGAGGCCTGTAGCTTTATTTCCAATATCGCTAGAGTCAATTTTTCTGTATAAAGTGGATTAAATGCTGCTGTTAAAAACTCAAAATTGTTAAAATTGTGTAGCAATATTGAGAAAAAGTCTTAAAATTACATTTTTTTGTGATTAATAAATTTTTTTTTTTTTCTGTTTCCTACTCTTAGGATTTGAGAATCTAATCTATCAAACCATGTTAAATAATAAAATTTTAACATTTTTACCTGTATAAATAATTTTGATTAGTTTTTGTTTTTAGATATTTTAAAAAAGAATTTAGTGTTCATCTCAGTATTATTGACTACAAGGTTGACAAGAGTTCACAACAGCTTGTAAACAAATTTTTTATTTAATGGATATTTTATCAAAAACATTAAAACCAATATTCATAAAATAAAATAGTTCTTGTTCATCAAATATTATGCTTCATTAAAATAGTTGTTGATATGAGCATAAAATGATTCTGTATATTTGATTTGCACTAATGCTTTCATTTTGTTCAAATAATTTGCATTAGTTACGTTGTAGTGTTTTTAAATTTTTTTGGGTTTTAATTCCAATCAAACTAGATATTTTTTATGGGCTATGAAATTCACCTCTGATCATTATCATGTATAACTGTAATTGGGAGAAAGTTTCTTGAGAAGATAATCGTTTCATAAAATTTCTACTAAAAAAAAAAAAAAAAAAAAAAAGACAAAAATATTGTATAATTTCTATTTTATTTAATTTTTTTTGCAGTATCTCCTTACCATAAGTAATTCTAAAAATATACAATATTACTCCATAAAAAGTTTTAACTTCAAAAAATATACTTATGAAAAATACATAATATATTTTTAAGAATGGGTTTTATCATTACCTAAGAAGTACCTGTACGTAGGTTTTGAAACTGGTAGACTTATTTTATTGAAATAAGAATTGAATTATTGGTTTATAAATTCCTGTAATACTAATAGATGTTTTCCTTTTTACACAGCATTTCTCCAATGTGCAAATGATATGAACTGTGCGACCAAGACTGTAAAAGCATACATGGCAAGATATCCCTTTGTAAGTCTATTAAACAGTTATAACATAATGTAAATGATATTTTAAGTTTAGTTACTATGATTTGAAACTTACCTTATAGAATGGTAGAATCTTTGTGAAAGTAACATTTTAGTAAATAAGTTTATACGATTCATTTTCTATGCTTTAGTAAGTTTATGAAATATTATTCATTTTCGTAAAAGTTATTTCTTTAAACATGTTAATGAATCTGTCATAGCTATGCTTCCAAATGGAATTAATATTAGCATGAATTCATATTGAAAAAAAAAGATTTTCTAAACTGAAACAAAAGTTATAATTGATCATTGTGCAGTAGGAATTGTTGATTATAAAAATGAATAAGGGTTTTGATAAAAATATTGTTTTTTTACAATAGTTGGTGGTGAAAATTAACCATAATATCTACTTTCATATAAAACTACTACTTCAAAAATTACTAGAGATGAGCTGAACCAGATTGTTCTAAATAGAATACTTTAAAAAGTTACAACATGATACCCTCATTTGATTTTATGACAATCTTCGATGAATGAGAATAATACTCTTATCTTGTTGTTGCTATTGCATTAACAATGCGCTATTTTTCTTACTCATTAACTCATATAATGAGTTACTCATATGCGCTATTACTCATTAACAATGAGTAATTTACTATTGTTATTGTGGTGGTTTTTTAGAGTTAAGAAAATATTTATTAAGAATGTAGTTGAAGCTGGCCTCTGTGGCGTGAGTGGTAGCATCTCGACCTTTCAGTCAGAGATCCCAAGTTCGAATTCTGATCAGGCATGGCATTTTCATACATGCTACAAATCATTCATATCCATCCTCTTAAGAAATACCTAACAGTGGTCCTGGAGGTTACAAAAAAAAAATGTAGTTGAAAAATGAAATTTAAATGGTTGAATTGTGTATGTTTAATTAGTATGTTGTGTGTTAGTTTTCTTTCATAATATTCTATTAAGTTAGATAATATATTCATTTTATGTGTTTGGAGACTATTAGTTCTAAGAGATTTGTTAATTCTGGTGACTTTTTGATCTTATAGCATGATAGTTGTCATGCTTATTTGTTCCTGCTATATTAAGAGCAGTAACATATTTTTTTTTTAAATTTGAGGTTAGTTCTCCAGTCTCATACATTTTTCATTTTAATGCATAAAGCTTTTTCAGTCTCTGCATCTTCAAGATAACTCAATAAATTGGGTGATATATCTATTTAGTTCTATCAAATTTAGATCACAGTTTAGTTTCCATGAAATCAGTTAAATTTAATTTTCTTTTTCTTGTACTTTTTTAGGTAATTTTCTTCCTCAAACAGTTGGTATATATTCCTGCCACATGTTAAAGTTTTCCTTCTCCGTAACAGTAATTTTCAGATTTTTGAGAATAATTTATTTTAACTTCATTTTCTCAAAATTCTCTTTTATTTTTCTACTTGTGTATTTACATTTTCAGCAGTCACATATTTCACTTATATAGAATACATCAGTTAAGTGGGAAAATTTAAAACTCTTGTATTTAAATAAGTTTTTATTTTAACATGAATGTTTTTTAGTTTTCTGTTAAGTAAGTGATAAAATTTTACTTTAAAAAATAACTCTTGACTGTTAGCCATCATTACGATTTATCACAGTTATAGTTTTATTGACAAATTTCCATTACTATAGCATGGTGGTGTAATGTTTACAACTTTTTCTTAAATTTTTATTTTTAGTTCTGGTAATATTTGCGGTTGCTTGACATACACCTTACACTTCAGTCAACACCAAGGAAAAAGTTACACCTGGACAAATTATGAGAACTAGGTGGTCAATATCCCAATTTTTGGACATGATATAGTTCAGAAACAGTTTTCTTAAGGCAATAATAGACACATGAAAAGTTAGTATAAGTAGATGTGCTTGTAGCACATCCTGTTGGAACTACGTAATTTAAGAAAATCCAACTAATTCTTGCTTCAAAGATGTGATTATGATTGTGTAATGCACTGCAATAATGAATATCACAGTGTTTCCTCAGTCATCTTGATAAAAGTAACGTCGTCCAGTATTGCCAAAGGACAAAAGTGCACACCACATTGTAACTTTCAGACTATGCATTGGTTTCTTATGTAACTGAAGTGAGTGTTCAGTATTCCAGTATTGATTTTTTAGTATTTTACAAAGCCATTCAGGTGAAAATGAGGTACATCTGACATAAAATAAGATGGATTAAGTTTTCATGATCATTCATATCAAACACTGTACACATCATCAAACATTGTAATGTTTCTTAATAAAACTCCATGTAAGCATGATCTTAATTCCTGAACAATTTGAATTTTATTGGGGTGAAAACTTGAGACATCATATGTAAGATTTGACTCATCAATCATTCACTGATATTCAATGCTAATGCATGTTTAATCGCAAAATATGACTGTGTCTTGACAGTTCAAATTCTATCAATTTTTTTCTGGAGTTCTAATACTTTTTAGAATTCCTTTATGTTTTAAATTTAATATGGACCAGGTTCCCCAAAATTTTAAATTTGTAAGTTAATTGTATGAACACCTGATCACTGATCCAGTTTACTAAATGGCATTAAGTGACTCAAAGCAATATATGATTAAGTTTAGTGCTCTCAACCAAATGTCAAATAAATAACTAAGCTTTTAAATTTTCTTGCTTCACTGGCATGTCCTGTACATTACATCTTAAACCAAACTTCTTTGCTAACTGTAATTTCATTTCTTAATCAAGCATATTTTCTAACCTATTGTTGTTTGAATTTTTGTTCATTCTGCTTTTATCCATTATATGAAATGTAGTCCTCATCCATGTTTTTCTGCTTCTTGTTAATTTTGTAACTAACTATCTCTCAATTTTCAAATGAATCAGATTTTTTAAATAAATTCTTATAGAACCTATGATTTACCCAAATTTGATCCACATCATTTTCTTTTAGTATCTTTATATTTTATCACTTATTCTAGTCAGAATCAATATATTTTTGTGGATAAGTTTTGTATTAATCTAATTTTAAAATATCTACTTAACCTGAAATATAATACATCCCACTGATACTCTCACTAATTTATCTCTTACTGTCTTTCTAAAATTACAACATTCCAGTCATCCATTACTATCAAATGTTATCTCGTTTTATATATTTGATTAGATAATGTTTTTCCTCAAACATCCCTCTTATTTTATCTTCTGCTAAAGAAGTTAGCATATAAATCTGTATTATATTGTAGACTAGAGTTTGACTGTCTTAGCTAAGTCAATTTCTCCATTACATTGAAGCTTTTAATACCATACTCTGTTATCCTTATTCATTAACACTCCTACAACTTAAATTTAATTTTTACATTAATTACCCTATAATTCCTTGACCAAAACTCTTATCTAATTTACTAATATAAAGTATATTGTTTACTAAGTGATATTTCTCTTGCTCTTTGACATATATTTTTCTTTGTCCTAATGTCAATATTGTTAACTATTAGATTGTATTTTTATTATGTTTTTCAATTAAATTAATATCTTCAAATGTGATATGGTAGTTCATCATTTTACATTTTTGTTTATATTGGTGGTTTATATTTCATACATATCTAGTTTTATTATCAGTGGTCAACACGTTGATGAATTATTTGAATATAAAAAAATTCAGATCCACATGCGCATGCACACACACACACACACACACACACACACACACACTCACACACGCACACACACACACACACACATACATACACACATACACACACATTTATATGTACATGCGCACATGTAAAGAGCATATCTAATTTACATAAATTACATAATTTTTATTATCTCATTATACTAATTAAACATTTTTTATCAATATTTAACAATGAATACACATTGACAGATTAGCTTATCTTTATTGTTAATTCTTGAAAGAAAAATCATAATTAAATAATGTTTAATTTCTTTTAATTCATTAAAAAAGGGAAATTTTTGCAGTCTAATGCAAAAGTAATCGCTGAAAAGGACTATTCCATTAAAAATTAAATAAATTGTTCTGGTAATTAAACTTATTTTACACCTAAGATTATTTTGAAAGATAAAATTAAGGAAAATAGCTGAATAAATTCCTTTGAGTATGAATCTTTTTCATGGGAATAAAATAGTAATATGTAAGAGAAATATATATCTTATGTGACAATGTTATCTAATGTTTAGACTGTTAATTTTAATTTTGTAGGATTGCAATGGAGATGGAATCGTGAACTGTTCTGACTATACAGCAATCCACAACAGAGGTCCATTTGCATGTCAAAATCCTTTGCCATTATCTTACCAAGAACGTTTCCTAAATTGCTGGAATGGTCCTTCTACAGAAGACCCAAGTAGGTTATTATTATATTTTTATTTTTATAGATAAAGTTAGGTAATTATAAGTGTAACGTGCACAAATCAAATTTGTATGGGAAAAAAGCGGTTACATCTTTTTACTCTTCAACCCCAAACGAAAGTATAGTTTCTGTACGTTGTATGATATACATACAATAGTTAGTATATACATTGATATTTTCTATACATTGAACTGATATCTGTTACATAGTTGGTGGATCTATCTGTGTTCATGACAGTGACTTAATAATAGATATAAGAGTTAATAGAATAATGGCTGATTATTCTAATGATAAAATTAAATTGGTTTTATTCAAATCTGCCTTTCAGTATTTAGTCATTGATGTCAATCATAATTACTGATATAAAGTGGAAATTAAGAACCTCTAAAGCTGTTTACAATTACATTTTAGTCTTTTAATTTAAGATAAAAAAAATTTAAAACTATAATGAAGGAACCCTGGATTCATTATATGTATAGAAGAATAAAGAAATTAGCTGTAGCTCAGCATAGTGAGGTATCAGGTAACTAAATTGGTTTAAGAGAATCATATCTTTAAAAAAAATATTCAATACATTTTATGTAATAAATTAATTAAATTGTTCAGAAACAAACTATGTAAATAGCAGTACAGAAACATCATTGTTGAACAATGATATGGGACCAGTATTTAACAGCCTTTTTAATTTTAAATTTATTAAAAATACTTTTATAAAAGTTTTCAGTCAAAAAAGTTTTATCTCCATCATTAAATTTTATTTTTGGCAGGATATCTTTTGATTAGTGAAAGGTACTTGCTATCTCTTTCTTTTACTTGAGATAAATTTTATCTATTTATCTGTTTAAGAGGCATGGAGAGGAAATCGTAGTGAGCAATTGTAACTGAAAGTTTAAGTGATTTAGATTTTTTTAACCAAATTTATGCTTTCTATTGGAATTCTTTAAAATGATAACAGCTGTTGGTTTTTTTTTTGCTTTTATTTTTTACTCTTATTCTAAGAAGTTCTTTGGACTATTTCATAAGAAATTTTATTTCTCAGTTATTATTTTTTATTCTTTTGAGGTTTTAGGGGCATTGACTGCTGTGATCATTAGCACTTTTCCAGATCAAACAAAAAAATAAATAAAAAAAATAAAATATTTCTTTCCTTTCCCTGATAAATCACTGTCAACATGACTAGTTTTATAAAAATTGATCATCTAAAAATAGACAGACTTGTCTAAAGGTTATTAAAATCCCAAAAAGAAAAGATGTAAGAACTATTAACGTTGACAATGCTATCAAACCAACTTCAAGGTCATATAGTTAAAAAAAATTTTTTCATAATCTTGTAAAACTTTTCACATTCTTCTTTCCTATCAGCTAGATTTGCCCTAATGCCATCCTTTCTTTCTTCTTTTTTCCATCTTCCTGAAACCTTCAGTGTTGAATTTCAAGATAGCTGAGGCCCCAGTTATGGAAACTTCTGATCCTCTGGTGGCTGAAGTGCTTGTCCTCTCATGTAAAGATCTCCATACCTTTGGATGCTTTATTGTTGGATGCCCAAAGTCCTCTGTTTCTAACAGCTTAATTTCTGGTTTCCCAAACACCTTAATGGGGATTTTATCAATTTGCACTTTATCATGAACTACTTTTGATTTCGGGTTTATTGTGTTTCAATCTCATTTTCTTCCTTTTCACATTGTTTGAAGGGTCATTGCTAGGTTGTATAGAATATTTTTCTTTGGAAGTATCTCCTTTCTTCATCATTGATTTAGGACTACTTTTCCTGGATCGTCGACTCTTTAATTTGTCATTGATGATACCTTTGACCATCTTAGCCAATGCTGGTGCCAATTCTAAGAGCACATTCTCTGATTTAAAGGGTGCTGCAGAAGTGGCTGCAACTTGTGTGTATGACGCAATCTTTGGCGTTCTGCCAAGCATAATTTTTCTTGCATCAAAGTAGCTAACTTTCTGTACTGTCTTAATCTCTTGTGCAGGTATTTTTTGTCTGTAAGTAGAACAGTTCCTAGGTCTTGGAGAGTATGAAAGTTGACACAGACAAGAGGATTCCTGCACAGGTCTGATGACCTGTGATGACATCCTGATGGATGTAATGGTTTACCACTGATTTGCTTCCTCGTACAACATGCCGCTGTCAGAGATTAGGTATCATAATCTCTGACTTATCATACCTAAGTACTACCATATCACATGGTAGTACTTAGAAGTCAGAGATTATGATACCTAATCTCTGACTTCCAAAGCAATGCAAAGGAATTTGGATAAACAGATGTACATCCAACCTGTGAAATCCAGTTTTTATCTTCTTTGAACATTCTGCTTATTGAAAGTTAACACTTGCGATGCAGAGGGTAGAACTCTTTTGTTGCATTGTGTATTTGTGCGATGACATGCTTAAATTCTTTGTTAAACATTCCTTGTTGCTGAAGTTCATCTACGATCAACTCTTCTGTGTAGTTTTACCAATCCGTGCACACAAGTATACTTTCTGAGGTATTCAGGATACTATCAGGAGCAACCTCCATATCCAAGACTCTGGTCTTCTTGACTTTGTGATATAATGATTGAACATTGTTGCCAGTTTCTGAAAAACAGTCCCACAACAATTTTTGTTATCTCTTTAATTGATCCTCAGGCAGCTTCCATGTTGTCATGGCCTATCACAAAAGGACTAATTTTCAAAAAATTGCTGTCTTTCCTATTGATTGCTAAACATTTGAGTATTGATCCACTATTCTTCAGTCAAAACTAAGTCAGACTAAGTTTTCCTTTTTTTCCTTTTCTTTCTTCTTATCTAGTTCTCTACACTCTTCCTTACCAATGAACTCTGCACACCTCCTCCTCTTTGCTTGCGAAAACTAGTTCTCCAAGATAAGTGTTTTGACATGGACCTTCTGCCATGGAAGTCGTAGAAGTAAAAGATCCCATAAAGCTATGTTCTGCCAGTCAAAAACCTTGACTGCAGTCAAGGTGACTGCAGAGAGATATGGGCCCTGGATCATTGTTCCTGCCTGAGTTTCCTTAGTCAGCCACCTCCCACAGATTTAATCCGGGCTGGGGAATCAGGTACTGCCTGACCCACAATAGTGACATCCCAGAGCTCACCCATAGCAATAAGGGCTCTGATATCCTTACCCATGGAACAATCCCTGCCTAAGACCAAAGTGACTAACTCATACTGGGCAGGGCAAGACTTACATAAGATGCAGTGTTTGGCGTTCTGTCAAGCACAATTTTCCTTGTGTCAAAGTAGCTGTTTTTCTGTATTGTCTTAATCTCTTGTACAGCTATTTCTTGTTTGTAAATAGGACAATTTCTAAATTTTGGAGAGTGGTGCCCATGAGAATTGATACAGACAGGAAGATTCCTCATAGTTCATCAGGATGTAATGGTTCATCACATATATACTAGATTTGCTTCCTGTAAACAGATTTTCCTGCATACAGATTCTTACTTCCTGTGGGCAGAGCAAGCCCACAGCAGCGCATCCACAACCCGACACCAAAACTGGAAAGAAGGATATTATTATCTCCTGGTAGAGGGAGGGCTGAATCCTGGTAGAAAGGGGTATGATTTTAGCTGGTAGTCTGCTGATAGTAGTTTGATAAGAACAAGCAAGAGCTATTGTTATTAATATTGTGTCTTTTTTTATCATTTATTTATTATTTTATTATACTTTTTAGTGGGTCTACTGATTTTTTTACAACCAAAATATTCATTGGGTTTAGACTTAACCATCTTGAGCATATCATATTTTTCAATTTATTTCAATTACCACTTAGCGTAACTCTTTATTTGTACTCAAATATTGAGTATTAATATAATACTAATATTTTTGATCCTAATATTATTCTCACTTAATATAATGGAAGTGGATGGTGAATGTTTTTTGGTTGTTTGTTTCAATCGCTCTAGATTTTTGTTTTAATATTGGTTAATACATTTTTTTTGCAATTATTCAATACCAACTTAGACAATTAATTTTTCACAGATAAATTTTACAGCTTTATTGAATACTTACCTTTACAGGTGGAGAAATATACTATATATTGTTCAGAGATATATAAATTAACTATTTAGAAAAACAAGTATTTATATGATTATGCTGGTATTACTAATCGCTGGTTTTGTAGAATTTTTCTTTTCAATTGCTGTCTTAAAGTAGTAACTGAAAAGAAGTAGGATTGAAATTTGCAATTAGACATAATAACTAAATTGCTATTTTTTTCTAATTTGTTTCTGATGACCCCCCATCTCCCTCTTTCCCTCTGTATTTAAGAGGAACATTTAATTTAAATACTTTTAATAAGTTGTATCCTAGCTGCAGAATTTATTAATTTGTAAAAATTCATTTAAATTTTGATCAATTACTACTTTTCATTTTTTGTTCCTGTTGGGTACTTAAGCAGAAATTTCAGTATCTTCAGGATGATTTTTTTTTGATATGACAAATCAATAAAACACATGGTCAAATTTTTTTTTAATTGGAAATTGAAATAAAATCTATTTTATAGTATTGTACCAAAAGATTTTAGCGAGATTTTCTTTTTTCTAGTGTAAATTTTCATTAGTGTAAATAAACCATTGGTATAAATACACTGATTTATGTGTTCAGTAGATTTTAAAATGGATAACTTGAATGCAATTTTTTATTTACAAATCTAGCAGTTAATAAGTTGCTTTCTGTTAAAAATTTAATGCAAATGATCTGGTAGTACGGTTTGACTCCTGCTGTTATTAAATACATACCTTTATAGAATAAACAACTTCTTTGGTTTCCTTTGTTATTCCTTGTAAATAAATTACTTAGGTTCCTGTTTATACTGATTCTCTGAAATTAATACCTATATTTTGTGCTATACCTTTACCTTTTGTGCTGTGTAATACCTTTACACAGAAAAAAGGTAAAGAAACTTCTTTAAACTACCAACCAACTTCCTTTTTTTTATCAATCTTTACATTTTATTTTTTGACATTTTTAAAAACTTTTTGTTATAAGGTTTAAAGCTTAATAGACTAATGATTATATCTTAAGTGATACTTAAAGTGGAATTCATTTACTAATTTTACATTTCATTGTTTTAAAAAGTCTCTACCATGAAGTTAAAATTTTGTGTTCAATAAAGCTTTTGACAGCATGAATTACAATTATTGTTTAAAAAGGTATCATGCTATAATTTATTTGATAATAATTAATCTTAAAAAGTTGTATTTGAATAATGAATTTCAAGCTATGAAATATGATCATAAATTTGGTTTTAATTAACACTGATCAACCTTAATTGTTGATGAAATTAAGTTTGCAAGTTACAAATAAAATTAATGACTGGTTTACAAAAGACAAATATATTCCAAGTAAAAAAAAAATTCCGTGTTTTTTAATTAAGGAACTTAAGAAATTCCGTTAGTAAAAACCCTTCAGAAATTAAACTTTTTGGGTAATGTTTAATGTTTGATCCTTTATTGAACTGGATATCCCACATAGATTTGTAACTTTACAAAACAACAATTATTAAGCAAAATTAATCTTAGATTAATGGGTTGAATGGAATTAAATATTACAAAGATTTTTCAGTTTTCGTAGTTTTCAATTATCTATTTTAGGCTAATTTATCTTGGAGCCATGCACTCAGTGTCAAAAGTCTTTAAGGTTTAGTCAATAACAGTAAAAGTAATGTATTTCCTTTTAATATGACGCTGAATGCAGAAATAAATTTGCAGTCCTTAAGATTATAATATTCCCTGCATTTACATTTTACAGTCGCTACTATATTATTCATAAGAACAGGAATCTACCAGACCAGAAATTCTGTTAGGGTACATATTAAATAGAAAAACCTAACAAATCAGCAAAATATTATCAACTCTTGAGCTACAAAGTTTTACTGCAAAATTCCCTTAACTATTAATGAAGTACCTTACGATTATATTAAATAGAAAATTAAACGCATCATTTTTAAGTAAAAGATTTTTATGTTTTAAAGAGTTTATAAACTGTAAACTAAAATAATATGACTTTTGACTATCTGATTTGACTGATTTGTATTTTTTTTCCAAAGTTTTTATTTCAAAAGTAAAGAAGCATAGGTATTAATAATTATATTTTAAAATGCATTAAACTTTATTTCCATTATTATCATCAAAATCCAGTTAATTCTAAAAATCTAGTTTACATATTCTCATATATTGCATATTTTTTCCCAATATATATCCCCTGAAAGAATTATTAATCATTTGCTAAGGATAAAATATTTGTATCTATGATAGTTAAGTAAATGTCAAGTAAAAGTGGTTGAAATGAAACTACAACGAAAAAATTTTTTTTAGGTTTTATGAAGCCTGAAACCAATTATGATATTTTTCAAATATTTTTAGGCATGTGTTTTTATGTGCTTAAATATTTGTGTTCACGATTAGTTTTCTTGCTAAACAGTGACATTGCTGGAATAATATATAAAATATATGTACTCTTGTTCTAAAGCTGTGCTACTTCTTCACTTTAGTTGACAGCTAATAAGAGACTATGTATTAGTTCAATAAACATGTGTAAAAAAAAACTGTGCATTTTTGTGTGAGTGAGTGTCTATTACTGCGGATTTCTACTTTTGGTGAGAATTCAAAGGAATTTACTTATTTGTTGGATTAATATTGTATTGTGATTTTGTGGGATTTTTTTGTGTTCCCTTTATAATAATCATCACTTTCACAACATCATTTAATTCAATTTTTATGAACATCTGTAATTTGTGTATTTTTTATACTGCCCCTCTAGAACAACTATAATATTGCAGATTAGTTTTATTCAATTATCCTTTATAAAAAAAAAAAAAATGTGAAAAATCAGTAGTGTACTTTAATAAGTTAACAAGAAGAAGTGATCTGTTAATACGAGTGTATTAGTGATATGTAAACAGAAATCCTGTGGAAAACTATGTATAAAACTTGTTAGAATAGAAATAAGCAGACATGTGAAGCTTACTTAACTAAATTAACTAAATTTTTTAATTTTATATCCTCTAAGATATTAAAAATTATTTAATTTTTTCAGATAAAGAGAAAAGTAAATCATGGTTCTCAAGATTTTTTAAAAGAAATAAACATCCTTCTTCAACTGCTGCTGTAATATTAGAACAAACAGAACGATTAAATAAAAAGTTATTTGCAACTGAAGAAATAAATACTGAATTAAATAGAATCCATGCAACACCAGAGTTGGTTCCTGTTACTGAGGCAAATGAAAGCAATTTAAATGATTATGATAAAGTGGTAATTAGTACTGAAGAACCGGTTACTCGGTATGATATTCCTCTGATTGAAAAACAAACAGATACATATCTTGAAAATGAATATCATCACCCAGAAGTCGATGAACAAAAATATGACGCTACAGACACAAATACAATTCATGAAAATACAGTTGTTACTGAAAATTTTATTGAAAAAGTAACTCAAGAACAAAATGCAGAAATTACAACATTCATTCCAGAAGAATACAGTACTTACCCTACTGAAAAGTACTTTGAGGAAAATATTCTACCTCAACAAGAAGTTACAGGAACTGAAGAGTTACAAAGCCCATTAGAGGAAAAAGAAACCTCAATCCTTAATGAAGTTACTACTGAATCTTTTATAAAAACAGCAACTGAACAGGATTATAAAACCAACATTGAGAATCCTAGTTATGTATCTCCGACTGAAACATCACCCATATATACTGATGACTATAAGGAAGTTACAAGTCCAGATAAAATGACAGAAATTGTGACAGAGGAAACCGAGTTATCTACAAACTATAATATTACATATGATGAAGAAATCACTAACATTCCACAGTTAACTGAAAATTCTGAAGCCAATTTTCAAAATACTAATTCATCAAGAAAAAATATTATAAATGAAAATCATCATTTTGATATGAATGAAAAAGAAATTACCTCACCAGCAGCTACATCACTCGAGTTAAATTTTACTTCTGATAAAAAAAAAATAATGAAAATGAATGCACCAGTAGACATATCACCAATAACTGATGACTGCATCAACTGCATATGCAAAGCAGCATCTGACTGCAGAGTTGGAACATTTTCTGATGGATCAGTTTATGGGCCTTTTCGGATTACTGAGCCGTACTGGAAAGATGCTGGAAGTCCAAAAGTTATCTCAGGCAATGGGAATTCCTGTGAGTTATTTTATTAATTAAAATAATTGTTTATTATAATTGCATTTATTTTCAGTAACAGTTCCTTATAAAAAGTTAAATTTCATTCATTACACAATATTTATTTTGTAACATTTAGTTGACCCCCATAGCTCAGAATATAATGAGAAAAATACATTTTCTCTGAGTCCTTGTTTACCAAACATGTCTTAAACAATTATAAATTTTTAACATTTTTCATTGCATTACTAATTATTAAATGAGAAAAACATAATATGACTTTTTCATTATATATATTGTAACAAGACTGGTATAGCAGGCCTCGGTAACGAATTCCTGCTAATTATTATGAAGGTAGTACAAAATATAAGGAAGGAAATATAAGGAATCCAGAAAGGGACAAAAAGGAACACCCATTTAGTAAAGCTAACAGGCCCGTTTAACAATTGTTTTTTGTTATATTAACTGCAGACACAAAATGAACAGATGGTTGTACCGTAAAAGAGACCAGGTTTGGAATCTCATTGGAATGCAAGGGAATGAGAGCTTTGGTCGATTGTTTCATGCTTCGAGTTGGGTCCGGTCCGGCAGGTAAAGGGGATAGAAGCATAAAATACCTCTGGGAAGATAAGTTAAATTTCAGTTCTGCAAGATGTGACTCTGCGACATGTTACAACATCAGTCTAGCGAGGGGAGTTGTGTGAGTTTGGCATAGTTCTGCCAAACAGGTCAGCGAGGTGTTACAACATAAGTCCAACGAGGAGAATCTGCAGTATGAGTCTGTGAGATGAGAGTGCAAGACGTCAGTCAGCGAGAACATTCTGCAGAGAGGACAGATGAAGGAGCAAATTTCCAGTATGAATGTAAGTTCGATATGATTAAGGTGATGCAACGAGTAATTCCAGTAAATAAGAAATACTATTGGTAAGTTACCATAAAACTATTAGTGAAAGAGATAACATATTAAATTTCTTTCATAAAATGTTAGGATAGTTTTATTGTTGACAGCAAAAGTATTTGCAATTAAAGAACTTTTCAAAAAATAAAGATTTGTCTTATCTCCTGAACTACATGATTTACTGAAAACATTTGGATGGAAAATTTACTATTATCCATCATATAGTCCGGAATTAGCTCCTTCTGATTACCATTTGTTTGTAAAATTGAAAGAAGTTTTGAGTGGTAACAATTTGCGGATGACGATGTACTTAAATATGCTGTTAATCAGTGGCTAATTGGACTGGCGGCAGAAGAATACGGCGAGGGTGTACTGAAGCATTTTATTTAATTTATAATTTCTGTACTTAGGTGGATCAAATTGGATTTTATATAAAATGTATATTAGTACAGAGGTATGTGGGTCTTGAAAAGATTGACTTCAGAAAAAAACATTTATTTTTTGTTATTATCTCTTAAATGCTAGGGTTATTTACTTATTAAGTAAGATTTTGATTTTATTGAAGCAGGAAAGCACTTAATACAACAGTTTTTTTTATTATGAAATGAATGGCGAACGCCAGAACCTTGCTGGAAATCAAATCAAGGACAGTTAGATACCACACTTAGATACCAGCATGCTGACCAGTACATCAAATCTAATCAGTTGATATAGTCAACCATAAAATACAAATCAAATGGTTGGTTGGATGATTAGTGTCAGTTATTATACAATCTAACCAAATCAGCTTCGACTACAATGCAGCAGGACTAAAATTCAAATTAAATTAATGAAAATTACTGAGGTTGGTTTGGAATTTTAGACATTTCTGTTCAACTAATGACATTCTCTCTGAAGTGATTGACTTGAAACTGGAAAAAATTAACTTCTGAACTCTTAATTAGGCTTATTGCCTGGAAAAAAAAATCTATGCTCTTCCTTCATAGAGTTGAAGGATATCTTGAATGACTAACATGAGGATATGTAAAAGAGTAATAATGAAAAACTTACTCAAATTTTTCCCAGCTTTTATACATGACAAGTATTCCTAGGTTTGAGTAACTGCAATGAAATCCTTGATAAGGTAAATAAAGGTATGGAATATTTATTAAAATACTTAGTTAACAATAATTAAAGGCAAACTATAATTAAAAATATATATATATGTATATATATATATATATATGTATTTATATACTGTAAATACATGGTGGTGACAAGAAAGACAGAGAAACTTGTATCTTGTATAGATGTATGGAATAGTTATGACAATGGAGGATCAAAATTTAGAAGAAATATTTTTTTATATTTCAGTATTATGATAAATAATAATATGAATTTTAAAGTCATTATGACTATACTGGGTAGCGTATGAAATGATCCAAAATTTGTTTTGTTAATAATTGTTAAGGTTATTAATATGTTTTATGTTGGCAGAAGTGACAACAGTATATGAATATTAGTTTCTTCTCTTTTCGAATGCGCTGCTTGTGTATTGTTTCAAGCTGGCTGACAAAGGAAGACTGACTATTGAACAGCGCATAAAGATTGTGTTTTTAAATTAAATGAAAAGTGTAGTGCTTACACAAAAGTGGTTTCGTTCCCCTTTCCCAACTCAGTAGTTGCCCTCATTTAAATCAATATGTAGACAAAAACTTTAAGAGTAATGGTTCAGTATTCAAGAGTATGTGCAAATGGCCTGCCGATGTTTGTTCTACATAGAATTTTGAAGCTGTCAGAGCAGCATTGCTGAGGAGCCTGAACAAATAAAAAAAAAAAAAAAAAACAGCAGCATGACTTGGGATTTCTAGGTAATCTGTGCAGCGAATTTTAAAAACTGATCTGCATTTATATTTGTAAAAAATAACAGTTTTGCTTAAATTAAGAGTTGACAACAAACATCAACAATGGCATTTGCTGAACAGGCTGTATACCAAGACATAATGTTAAACAATGGCTTTAAGATAAGACACATTTTCATCTAGACGAGGTTGTTAATGAACAAAATCTATGTTTTAGGGCTTCTGAAAATCTAAACTTGCTTCATGAAAAGGTGCATCATGCTCCAAAAATTACGATATGGGCTGCTTTCTCAAGTCATAGGGTAAAAGGGCCATTTTTGTTTGGATAGTGAACAGTGAACGTTACCTAAACATGCTGTATAATAATTTTATTCCTCAGCTTCTTGCAAAAGGGTTTCGATTAGAATATTAGTGGTTCATTTCATGCAGGATGGAGCTAGACTGTCCACAGCTAATGTTGTTTTAGACTTTCTGCATGAAACTTTTAACGCAACTATCATTTCTAACTGATTTTCAAGTCTGAATAAAAATATGCGATTTTTTGCTGTGCATCAGAAATTTAAACAATTTAAACTTGATTATAATACTATAATCATACATTACTTCCAGTAATGTTGTTCTATACTGTCACAGTTTATTAAACTAGATAAACAGCTGGTAGTTATTGTAAAATAGGTGCATGAGAAGAATAGAAAGGCATGTTTCTATACTTATTCTGCTGATGTGGTTGAACAGTTAAACCTCAGATGTAAAGAATTTTTTCAATTATAATGTTCTAATCTTTAATCACAAAATAATTTCAATCACAAAAAAAAAATAATAGAGTTCGAAATTAAACTAAAAGAGATTAAGAACAAATAATGATATGCCTGATTCATTAAAAAAATTCATGGAGATTTAAGTGTTAAGAAAATAATTGATACATGATGACAAATGAAATGAATTTTATCTTAAAGATTACAAATAGGTTAAAATGGTGATAATAGGATTAAATTAATAATAATAGTAAAAGTGATAGATAAAGTTGTTTGCAATGGGTCAAATAAGTTAATTTATATAAATATGTAATTATGTTTTTATTTTAATTTATACTTGTCTGCATATACATTGATTTCAAATATTGATTTTGTTAATAATTTATCCTTATAGACATTTATGCCTTTGGAGTTAATCTAATATAATAATCAAGTAAACATTTTTATGTTCAGTATAAATGATCTCTTTTCAGGAATGGTTGACCTGAGTTTGTACAAGACTACATTTCATTTACATTCATACATATCATCCTCATTCATCCTCTGAAGTAATACCTTATGGCAGTTCCAGAGGCTAAACAGAAAAAGAGAGAGTATACTCGTAAATGATTATTAACATTATTACTGTAGATAACAGTATTTTTCTTAAATAAATATTACTTTAAAAAATTTATTTTACATCATTTGTTTTCTTTAAATGGAGGATGTAAATGAAGTTTTTCCAATATTTTAAAATTTAATTTTTATTATTTCTGTAATTTTTTAATATTATTGGTCTTTAGCTCACATTCCATTTTCTCTACTTATATTTTTCAGTTGGTAGTTTATTTTTAAATGGCATATGTTTTAAATATAGGTCAAAAAGAACGATTGATATTTGAATTATATCTGTATATTTAGTACATCATTGAGTGTTTTAGTATGTTTATTTATTTTATAATATTAAAATATATTTTAATTTGATTCTTTTCATGAATGAGTAAAATGCCAAGGTTGCTAAAAATGTTAGTGATGTATATTTAAAGTATAGTGTTTTGATGTATATTTAAATATAAGTACAGTAATGTGTTTGGCATTCTATTGAAATCTCCAGTTACATATTTATTTTTCAGACAATATTGCTTTAAAGAAATTCCTTTTATTAATTCATGTCTTGTTTTATATGTTATTTTTTTAAAATATAAAAAATTCCATTCCTTGCAAAATATTAATATAAATTTATTGCTCAGTTTACTTCTGCATTATCTATTTTGATATTTATTTTTTTATTACATTAGTTGTTTTATGAGTTTATATTTTACTCTAATTATGATGTCGCTGAGATATCGGTTTAAATACTCTTTAATATCAAAGAATATTGTTTTGTCTTCTTTCTCATTGTTTAATGTTCATAATCATTTAGCAAAATGATTATGAATGAAATTATTTTTTATATATGAGATGTGTTCAAAAAGTAAGGTGACATTATATTTTTAGGAAAAAATATTTATTTATTTATCAATATTCATGTTGTCCCCTTCAAAGTAATCCCCCTCAGATACAATACACTTGTGCCAATGCTTTTTCCAATCCT
>JAAAKQ030112300.1:0-14022 GCA_010016005.3 Zanna intricata
GATTACAGTGATGATGCATGTGATTATTTTGGTAATTACTATGTTATTATGTATGTAATCAATTGGAATAAATAAATTAATACTTGAACTGTGAAATTTAAATAAATAAAATACCTTATTATTGTACGTCGTTTAAAAAAAAAAATGTTTGTTTTTACCCAATAATCCCTTTATAAAATCTCTATAAAATCAGTTTTAGTTTTTATTTAATCTAAATTATGATCTTTTAATTTCAAGATATTAGGTGTTATTTTTTAATCATTCAAAATACTGTTAGAAGCTTTTTTTCAGAATAGTATTAATCTGTGTAATGTTATCATGCTTCTAAAATTGTGATCCTTTCAGTGATATTAATAACTTTGAGAATAATAACTGGAAATCACATATTAGAAGAATATATGGCTTGGTGAACATGGATATCATATGATTAATAAGTTCTGGATTATATATGAAGAATGACTGATCGGCATAAATCTCTAATAGCATGTTTTCCACACATATCTTTTGTAGTGAACAGCATCATACATTAATATCTCATTATTAGAATTTGTTAGATGTTTAACTTAATCATGATTAAATTCTAATCTTGGAAAAAATGAAAAATTATGTACTGATCATTTTCAATGTAAAATTGGGCATTTCTTTCTAAGTATTATAATTTTTTGTTAGCGTAATCTCTGATGGTAAATTCTTGTTGAGTTTTAAATATAAAAGGTTGAATATCACAAACCTTAATGAAAAATTTAATGTACTGTTCAACTCATTCTGTCATCATCACAAAATGATGATGACATTTAATAATACTAAAAAAAGATTGACTACTGAGAAAACTAGAATATCATCATGTATTGTGCATGTAAACACTGCAAGGTTAAAATACATCAAAACCATGGATTAAAATCCATGAAATCTGATAAATTAAAAATATTTTTTCACTAAAACTAACAGAATAGCTAATGTGATATTATTAAATGCAATATATCCAGAAAAAATTACATTAAGTTAGTTAAATGCAGTAGGTCAAGAAAGAAAAAATTCATCCTTTCTTGAAGGTCTTAGCCTGGTTTGAGCTTATACTTTTCAGTAACATAATTAATGATTTTAGTAATAAAAAAGTAAATAATTTTATTTACAGAATTGCTTTTCAAACATCATTTTGAATTATATTTTCACAATTATTTACATTAAATTTCAAATTTTGATTCCTTCCATTTTCTTTGTTCCAAATTGATCACGGTAATTCAACCCCCCAGATACTAAAATTTACCAAACAATGTAACTGTTTTATTCTTTGTGAACTAATACAATAAATTAGTAAAAATTTATTGTTCTTTATGCTCGTAATGAAATACAACACAACAAGCCTTACAAACTTATTGAACTGCAAAAAATAACATTATTATAAATTTAATTTATACCAAACATTTAATGCTAACTAGTCATAAAGCCTATAAAATGTATTTCTAAAAAATATTCTTTGTTTATAACACGAAAAAAATTGAAAGAAAAAAAGGTTAAGTACAAGCAAAATGTTAACTGCAATATAATATGGTAAACACTATTTTGTAAATAATAACAAGCAATTATTAATTTTGGAATTCTTTACTAGAATAGTGCTTCTTTTTTATAGGGCAGAAAACCATGCCCAATAATTCTAAAGTGATACTAATATGTATGAATTTTTATGAACAATAAAATATGATGTTCAATATTACAGGCTATGTATGGTTTCAGAATTCAAAGAATTAAAAAGTGTTTTACTAGTAATCTAAACAATTCAAAAAGAAAAAACCGCATAAGTGATTAAAAAACAAAATGAGGATAGGTATTATTGGACAGTCTTTTAAATGACCTGATTTAAATAAATAGAATAAGAATAGAGTTATTTGGAATAGGAACCTTGAATGTAATTAAAACTATTTATAATAGTATTAAAATTATAATAAGTAAAATATGAAAAATGTTGCTACATAACACTGTCTGCAGTGTAAATTTTAAATTCTCAAAAATAAAAATAAGATTGACTTAATGCATTACTACAAAAATTATTACTAGAGTAATAACTTCAGAGGAATACTTCTGGTTTGATATTAAAATTGATTAAAACAAGGAAGTGTATTGTCTCCTGCACTGTTTAATACTATAATGAAAAGAGTCATGAGAAGAGTTAAAAAGATACTGGATGTAGACATTAGAACAATAATTGTTGTGGATGATATAGGAATCTGCAAGGAAAAAATGAAAATTATTTGGAGGATTGGTAAAAATGCACAGGTTAAAAATTGGTAAAGCAAAAAGTGAGATTCTGTTACTGGCAAGGAAAAGAGACCTGGAAAGGACTATTATGCTGGAGGGAAACCGCTAAAGTATTTGTGTTCTAGCTGGAAAGCAGATAAGAGGATAAAAAGTGAGATAACTAGTCAATTGCAGAGAGGAAGTTCTACTAAACTATTAAATATTTGGTTTGTATAAAAATTAACCATGGAAGATAAAGTTAATAATATACTCGTATAAATTATATACGTCCCTATAATTACATATGCAGACTGAAACTACGACAATGACAGAAAAGGATTACAACATTTACAGGCTGAGGGAATAAAATCTTTAAGAGGTATAATGGGAATAAAAAGAGAAGATAAAGGAATCTAGAATTAAAGAAGGAATAGCAAGTGAATAACTTGAGAGAGAAGTGGAAAGAGTCAAGTATGGTGATTTAGGTACCTCAAGAAAATTCTGACTTCTGTACTAAAGACAGAATCCCAACACAAATAGAAGAGATGCAAATTACAGGAAAATATCCAAGAGGAAGCTGACATGGAAGATTGAGAGATAATGTAAGGAAAGAGGAAGTAATCAGGATGAAGGAGAGAGGGAATGATTGTGGATGGAAAGAGTGCAACGGTAAGGCTTTGCCAACATCCAGATCCATCATACTGGAATGGGGATATCTAAATATAAATCCCCATTCCAGTACATAACCCCATTCTGTTTTTAAGTAAATAAATAATTTTACTTACTTACAACTGTGAATAAATAAATAAATTCTAACAAAAAAAAAAAAGAAAAAAGATTTCATGATATAGAGGCAATTAACTCTACGAGAAGGGAAACATGTCCTTTACAAACTTCTTAATAAAATGAATCATCTTAGCTACATCACTCCATTGCTATGAAAACTGTTTACAGTTATAAAGGTTGTAATTGGTTTTCAACAATGAAAATTACACAATTACTTTTCTCACTTACTAATCTTTAAATTGATTTTTATCAATCCATTTAAGTTGTTAAGGGAAACTGACTGATATTTGATAAATATTGGAATTTTTAAAAATGGATTAACCATGCAAATTAAGGAATGCCTAAATTTATGAAAAATGTGTTTTTTTTCCATGATATAAATTTATTTATATAAATTATAAAATTTACAAAAAATTACTAATCTAAATTTCATCAGTATAAAATCTTTTATTAAATTTGAATATGAATACTACAAGTGCATGTATTAAATTTATTATAATTATAATTATTAAATTTAATGTAATAATGTTACAATTTTAAAGTTAACAATATTATCAAATCACAAAAAATCTTTTATTTTTCACATATTAATAACAAGATTCAAGTTATGAAACATTTTTTAAATGGCACTTTTACATCTTGAACAAGGTTGAATTACAAACCCATCTAAAAAATATAAATAATTACAATATAAAATATGACGATTAAACAGACAAGAAAAAAGAAAATTATATGATTAGCGTACATTATTGACTATTAATGTTAAATATATATTATAATAATATTATATTATTAATAATATTATTTATAAATATAATAAATAATTAATAACAAACATAAACATTTAAATTAGTTTATCAATAACATAAATTGTAACCACATATTAAAATAAAGACTAATTAATATTAATAATACAATCATTTTATATATATTTTCATATAATTAAACTACAACAAGATTGTTTAAAATATAATAATAGTAGTGAAAATTACTAGTTAATATAAGAAAAGTTATACAGCACAGAAAGAGAGATTATTAATAGGAAAAAATTACTTCTTTGTGCAAAAATTAATTTTCAGCAGTATTAAAAATAAAAAATAACTACAAAATACATATACATACAGTCATAACCAGAAGTCTTGAAAATGATTAATCTTACAGAGTAATTGGTAACATATTAGGAATTACGAAAAAGAATCATACAACTTAAGTATCAGGAAAGACAAAAATCTTAAATAAAACTTAATATTTCCAACACACAAACACACACACACACATACACACGCACATGGATGCATGCACACCACTGATTACCATTCTACATATAATGATTAAAATTTTATTCAAAACTTTTTACGTACATATAAATCGAAGTATAAAATAAAACTTGTTATAATGGCCCATATAAAATTAGACAAAAATTAAATAAAAAAATTATGTTTTATAATAGATTTACAAACATAAAATAACATTTTAAATATTAAAATATAAATTTACAATATTTTATAAAACACCTTGATAAGCTAAAGGCATATTTTTCACTTTATCTAAATATAATAGTTTAAATACATGTACAAGTTCATGAATGCAAAATATAGAAGGAAAACAGAAAAATGATTGAATCAAAAATTTATAAAAAAAAGAAGTTAGTTAATGTTTTTGTGTTTCATTAAGGTGTGATTTTTTTACTTCTGCAAATTAATGAATTTATAATTCTGATATATATTTATCTATTCACTGTAAATGAAAAATTAAATGGATAACTTCCATGCAGTCCAAAAAAAATATGAAACTTTTAAATTTAGTTTTTAAAAATGATATTCCTAGTACATAACCCAAAAAAATAATTTTCATCTTTCTGATCAAACGATAATTACAAAAAGGGCTTTTTTTAAATTACCAAATAAGCGTTTAAGGTTTTGTCTAAAAAATAATTTAAAAATAACTCTAGGGGGTCTTAACTTTAGAACTTTGTAATGGAATCACTACCCTGATTATAGGAACAAACACTTTCTGGTTAAAGTTTTTTAAAGAAATTTGAACTGTAGATGTTTCTACAGTATCTGACTATTACATTCTGATTACTTTTAAACTACTTAATTTTAAATCTGACAAAAATTATTGCAAGACCTTTACTTCTTCATCAGCTTACTTTCCTGTGTTTCAGTATTACAGAAGTTTTCTGTATCAGTAGTATAATATTTTGTTTAACAAAATCAGAATGTGAAAAAATCTTTTTCACATATTTTGCATACAGAGAAAGATACATTTTCTGAAAATTTGCACGAGTATTTTATATAGTTCTGATGCATTTTAAGAAAAAAAGTGATGTGATATGTTACAAATAATTTTTTTTTGCTTTTTTTTCTAAGCAAAACTGTTAAAAGATTCATGGTTTCTTCAATAAATCATTGGTTTGCAGATTAATTAAAAATACAAAACCAAAAATTTTTTTTTTCTGGTAGATTAAAATTTTTTACCCAAGCATGGCAAAGTGAAAAGGAGAGTAAAGTTTTTTAATTATCTCTATAAATGTACTAGTATTTCACTTTATATCCCAAATGGCTGAGCCAATTTTAACAAATGAGATGATATCATTGGATTTGTCTTGGCACTGCAGATGGCACTGAATAAATGACACCATGAAACGATCAATATGGCAGATAGCTGCTATAACATAACTAGCAGACTCAAAAGTATATTTTTTCAAACCATAGCAATATTTGTATTAAATGAAAGCTCCTCGCAAAAGGAATCCAAAGATACGAGTATCGTATATATACATATATATATATATATATATATATATATATATATCAGTTTTAGTTTAGTAGTTGTAGTGATATTAACAATAGTCTTATCTATCTGCTTAAAATCATTCTGCAAGCTTCTGATTGTATAATAAATATTTAACAATTTCTCTTTAACCTCATACCTTTATGTATGTATATATTTAATTTATTTTTTCAATTCTTACAATGGAGTACAGCTGTAATAAATGATACAAGTACAAATTTACAAATGTTAAATACAAATAAATATGTTAAAGAAATCATTGAGCACTATGTATGCAGAGATTACTTCCATCCGACTGGTACATGCATGCTCAAAAACTGTTGAAAACTTTCACAAATTAGGTACCTAACAGTCTCAGTGGAAATGTAATAACTGTGCTAATCCTAATCTGACTGTTAAATTCCCAAAAGATGGTGAAAAGGATGACAATTCAGTGAAACATTTTGATTATATGGTTAATTCACTAAAAGATTTTACTAATTATAAATCCAACACACTAAAAGAATATCTAACTACATGTATACTATTACTATGGTGTACTCAACACGTATACCATAACTAGTATGAAAAAATTTTTATGAACAAAAGATGAAAAATGCCAGTCTCAAGAATGAATGTGATAACATTAAAACTGAAAATATGAAATGTCTTTCTGAAATAAATGGGTTGCAACAAAGATCTCAAATAAAAAAAACATTAAGATTGCTGAGTTCCTGGTGACCAATAATGGACATATTTATGCAATCTAGAATATTAGTAAAGTTATTGCCCTTCAGGACTGAGGAGGTGTCCATTGTGTATAGGGTACAGACTGGAAAATAAAGAATTTAGCCAATATTGTACAAATTCCTCACAAGAATGACTAAAATGAAATGACTGTCTGCTGAAAAACAAAAAAGGAACCTGTATACCTCAGTCTGGGTCCTCACCTTCCACTTGGGAACTTCTTTAGCAATGAACATTTAACTAAAAGAACAAACATCCTTTTGATCAAAAGATAATTAAAAATTACTCTGATTATAAGAACAAACGCTTTTTGGTTAAAGTTTTTTAAAGAAATTTGTTGTGTAGATGTTCCTACAGTATCTGACTACTACATCCTGATTACTTTTAAACTATACTAAATGTATAAACAATTCCATTAGGAAGAGTGACAGAATGTTTACCAAACTAATTAAACAACCATTTAATTTCAAATTGAAAGAGAACCATACAAAATACAGAAATATTTTGAATAATATATGAAAAAAAGGCAAAAATTGACTATTTTAATCATAAATTTAGGTAATAGAAGAAAATTTGGTAATATATTACAGAGATAAGACGTAAAAAAATAAATGTCAACTGAGAAATAAGTCGGAAATCTTAAACAAACACTTTGCAATTATTCCAAAAAAATTATTAAATGATAATATAAATAATATTAAAATTTCAATACAATTGTCAACATGCCCTGCAGGTAGCTTCGCTCTAGAAACAAATGTTACTAATGAAATCTACTATATTATTCATAATTTAAAAAATAATTTATCATCAGGAATATATAATATTTAACTAGAATCTGTCTACAAAAAATTTTAACATTTATTGTAAATCCTTTGGAATTTATTATAAATAAATGTCTTCTTGAAGGCTATTTTCCAAAACAATTTGAAGTTGTCATAGTAAAACAAATACCTAAACCTGGTGATCTACAAAATTATAGTTTCATTAGTCTTCGTAGTAATTTGTCCAAAGTAATGGTAAACATAATAAAAAAATAAGACTACTTAATATTTAAATAAAATCAATTTTACTGGAAAAAAAAAACAATATGGGTTCCAATTAGTAAAAATGACAAGAGATGCATTCCTCCATTGTAAATAAAGATCTCAATAATGGCAGAAAAACTTTGGTGGTCTTTTTAGACCCAGCCGAAGCTTTTGATACAATACCACATTTCATATTGTTAAATAAATTAGAAAAGTGTAGAGAAAGAGGCTTAGTGAATAAAAAATTGTTTGCTAGTTACTAAATTGACTGAGTACAGTATCTCATCTTAAACAATAAAACCAATATTAAGCAGACCTCACATTTCGGGATCTCTCCAGGGAGTCTGAAATGTGTTATAGCAATGCAAATAAGGGTCTTTCAACAGCTAAGTCATGGGTTTATAACAATCTTCTGACTTAAAATACCCATAAAACCAAATTTATCACTTTCACATTAAATAAAAGTGGTCAACCACCAGATGAGTTGAACATAAAACTTCAGACTCATGTTATGATAACAATATCTTTGTCTGTACTTGCTCTTAAATTGGAAAAGTCAAAAGCAGATAAACACTTAGGTATTATGGAAGATGAACACATAAAATGGTATTGTCTTATAAAATATCTTTGTTCAAAAACAAAATATCTAACATACACCTTCTATAAAATACATCAAGTAAAACATTTAAATATATCATAAAAAATTTACTTTGCATATGCTCACTCACTTCTTCAGTACAACACTGAAGTTTGGGAGGCTACATATGATATGCATTTTAATAAACTGTTTACATTATAAAAATACATCAAAGAGTGGTCCTAGGAAAAACCTAGATTTTATCAGAGTAAAAAATCGTTGAAGAAATAAATTTACTAACCCTAAAAAAAAATTAAGAAAAAACGCAATTCTATACTTAAACAGAAATATACATATTTTTGCTATGCATAACACACCTCATAATTATGTTCCTACAATATCGATGTTACAAAGTTAAGTCTTTGTAAATATTAGTTTATATAACAATGCCACCTGTTAAATAAAATTCCACAGAACTTTATTAACAATAAAAAAATTAAAACAAACAAATTGAGATTTGGGTGAAAAACAAATTTTATTTCAAATTATAATTTTTGTGTTAATCCTAACATACTGGGTAATTATTAATCATACTATGTAATATTCAAATAAGATTTAATGGTTCCCATGATTATAAAATAACTAATAGTGGAAACTATTGTATTACTTAACTTTGTGATTTTTAAGTTATTTAATATGTTAAGTTAAACTAAAAACATATATTGAATTCCATGATAAAGTTTAAGCTTTTTCCTTTTTTAGCAGGGGCTATTCTACATAATATTTAATAATTTTATAAAATTAAGAGAACAAATTTTTTTTTATTTCTAAATTGAAAATCTTTTATTTTGTGGCAATAAATAAATATATATAAAAACCAATAATTTCTATATGGGAAACAGTGACTGTCAATGTCACGTACTTAAGTTCATTTTGTCATACTCTGGTTTTTTTTTAAGACAACTATAATAATTTGTTTAAATTATGAACAAAAAACCAAAAATAAATGTAGTTTAAATAAATTTTTATAGTGGTTTAAATAAATAATTTAATTTGATGCAAAGATCCTAAAAATACTTTTGTTACAAAAAATACTATAGTATTTGGCTATACTAATAGAAATACCACTTAATGATGGAGTATTCTGTAAATACGATTTAAAAATTTCTGGAGTATTACTTTGGGATTGATAAAAAGATCAGATGCAGAATGTGTTACGAGATGAAAAATTTTGTACAGGAAGGAAAATTTTGTGATTCTCATATAAATCTAATTAAGTTTATCTTTTTTTCCATTTTGAGGCTTGTACCAGAAAATTGAAAATATTTTTACACTAAAGAAACATCTCTGGAGAAAATATAGCAGTTATTCTTCTATGGGTCTACTTCAAAATTTCTTAACAATAATTTCTTAAGTATAACAAGAAAGGAATAAAAGAAATATGTCAACAATGAATAAGATACAGTTAGAGGGGGTTCCTTAATTATAACTTCCCATGGTAGATTAAAAGCCATCAGCCAATATGTGAATGTTGAGTGCCTAGTGTAAAATGCAAGATTGCACATCAAGTTAAATATTTCACTCTGAAATATTTCAGTGAAATATTTTTTTTTTCTTTTAAATGGGCCATTATAAGCAGAAAATCTCTTATAGTTAACAAAAATCTATTTAATTTTAATTTGTGAAAAAACCAAAAAAAAACCAGGCGATTCCAAAAAAAGACTAAACAAATTTATTTAGATAACTTATAGATTCAGCTGAGGTCTCATTTCATTTCAAGTTTTGACTCACGTATGCACTGATAACAAATTTGGCTACTGTCATCAGTGTTATTAGAAATGGATATATTTACTGGTGCGGAACGTGCTCCCTGCGTATTTTGTTTTCATGATTTGCAGTCAGAAACTTTAGTTCAATGTAATTTTCATAATGGATGCAGTAGGGGAGGCTCCTAGTAAGCATACAATTTACTCAGTACCAAACCTTCATTAAAACAGGTTGCTGTGATAAACATACAAAATAACCAGGATGCCCACATGTCCATGAAACTGCTGTGGAACAACTCAGAGAAAGTCATGTAGTCTGAAGAAATCAACATTATGTATGTCATGTGAGACTAGCATTCCACAAACGACTGTAAATAAACACCAAACAAGTCGTTTGTGGAATGCTAATTCCACAATTGTTTATTTACAATAAATGTCATTATTTGTTTATATACAATATATGTCAATTGTTTATTAAATAAACAATTGCACTTGAAACCATACAAAATTACTATGGTTCAACACATTACAGATGATGAAAAAGTTGCTCAGCTGGAATTTTGTGTGGAAATGATGGCTAGAACTGCAGATAATGACATTTTTTCTGAAGAGTCAATGTTTCACATCAGTGGTAAGGTATGCACCCATAACTGCCAAATATGTGTTAGTGAAAACCCTCATGAAACTTAATAGCAAATTCATAATAGCTCTAAGATCAATGGTTTTGTGCCCTAAGTGGACTATACGGCTTATTCTTACAGGAAACAACTGCAAATAGTATCATTTATCTGAGCTTGCTTCAAAATGTTCTAATTCCTAAGTTAAATAAAAGACGACCAAGATGGATGCCATTACTATCAAAAAGACTACCTCACTACTACATAGAAGTCTGATATTTTCTGTATACTTGATTTCCAGGTCAGTAGGTTGGTCATAAAGGTTGAACTGAATTTGCATTGCCACTTTTCTTTCCAGATTTGACTCTGCTAGGATTTTCTTATGGGGTTTCATTCAAGATCAGTTAATGTACCATCTTTGCTGCTGATCTTGGTGAGCTAAGACTTAGAATTTACCTTTGCAGCTGCAAACGTAATACCCGTTTTGCTGGCTACAGTCTGTAATGAAATGAACTTCAGGTGGGATGTAGGTCACATTAAGAAGCCATATTGAACCAAAGTGAATGTTGGATGACAAACTTAATATGTTTTTCTATGAAATGAGACCTGAACTGAATCTGTAAGTTATCTCAGTAAACTTTTACGTTTTTTAAATTGTGAAAGCTTTTTTTTTTTTTTTAATCATCCAGTACACTTCAGAAAAATCAAGAAAATTTACCATTGTGGATTTCTTTTTTTCTTATAATCAGAGTGAAAATCTAAACTCCAAAAAATGATGCTATATACATAACTTTGTCATTTGAAATAATCAACTGAAGTTTAAAAAGTCAACCAATTACACATTTCAACACAATCTATAATAATTTTCTATGCTAACAATAAGAAAGAAATCCATATCAGTAATATTTCTTGCTACTTTTGAAGAATATTTTATGGCTTTTTTTAAAAATAAAAACATATTAAGTTAAAAATATTATTAATATCAGTATAAGAGATTATTGCTAGATTACTTCTTCAAAAGTTATTTTATGATAAAACAACAGTTATTTAATTTATTCTTTATTGTTTAATTTATGAATTTGATATCCAAAAAAGGACATCTAAAAAAAAAATCTGATTAGAAAGATTAAATACCTCAAAATGTTAACAAAAATCCATTCCATGAATTAAATCTGGAACTAAAGGATTTCAACTGGATATCAAATGATGACATTCAAAAAAAAATGACTAAGATGACATTTGGCAAGGCATAATCCTTTATATGACACTAATTGAAGTTCCTTGTTGACCAGAGGAAATTTCTTTTGCCAATCCATCTTCTGCAATTGCTGCCACTGCAGCTGCTGCTTTAGCTGCTGATTCTTCTTCCTTCTCTTTTTTAAATAGAAGTGGGAACATGCCTAATAAACATCCAATGGTTACTCCAATTACACGGCCCTGAATAAAAAATAAAATAAAAATATATAACAAATGTTATCAAATAATTTTTAAGTTTTGAGATTTTTTTTAACTGACAGATTTCTTTTATCCATGAAATGAAAATGGAATACATGCAAATAATTATTCAAATAAATGAAAAATTGATGAGCACAAATTATATTAAATCAGCTAAAGTACATAATTTTAAAAATAATTCCTTTACATTAAAGTACTTCACATAATCAGTTATGTTTTATTTAGTTATCTTTTCCATAAAAAAAGGATGGTGTCTACAGGCTCAAATAAATGAAGGCTTCTTGGTGTGAAGTGTCACTTTGCCGGGCTAGACTCGGGGCTGAACGCTCTGAATAGGCCCAAACAACCACATTTGGTTTCGGAAAGCCATATGCTTCAAGGGTAGGTCCCGAAATCACCTCTGATGCCTTCCCAAGAGAAAGCGCGTCCCCTAGTAAGAAAACAAAGGGATTTCTGCCCATTGTGGATGGAAAGGGAGGCGTCACAGATGATATGCTAGTTAGCTTCCGGGATCGGAATGCAATCCACACTTCCAAAATGAATTACAGCCATTTTATTTATGTATATCTGCCAGATCAGTAGAATTACACAGCAGCAAAGAGCGCAAGCCCGTATACTGCGAAAAGTAGGAGGGTATTGCACCCTCCAACATCCTTGCGTTCCGTTCCGTGAAGTGTCACTTCATTGTTGACCACCGCCTGGAGAAGACCTAGAAGAAGAAGAAGAAGAAGAAGATGGAAGAAGACCGTAGAAGTTCCCTGGTTGGCTCGATGTGGGACCACCCCGCCGGAGCAGCACACCTGGCTGGCACGCTGAGGGAGCTGCTGGATGCGAACGCTACCTTCCCACTTCAGCTCACTGGGATTCAATCGCCATGTCTGGTGGATGCTGATGCAAGAGCCGGCCAAGATGGGATCGCTCTGAGAGAATCGCTTCGGCCTCACCGACAAAAGACGACAGACACTGTGGCGCTGTGGGGTCTCCAACTGCCGCTGAGGGAAAACCCGGTCTGATTTCAACGGACAAACAACTACCGCAACGGCCGCAACTACCAAACTGCAGCCGAGTCGATTTCGCCAGAGACCATCTCCCGGACCCAACGGCTCTTCTCAGAGCTAACGCAAAAACAGTCCTTTTCATGACCACCGCTCCAGAAATCTCAAACAGCCCTTATCAGGGCTATCACAAGGTTTTAGACTACAATGTTTTGTCGAAGCCATTCAACGACAACAAGAGTCCTTCTCAGGACTATTACGAGGTTTTAAACTATAACAAGCCACCGAAGCCATTTGGTGACAATATAAAATAGGCCAAATAACATAGGCCTGCATTTTTTCTACAACCAGCATTTCTAGTTAAATAGGCTAACATTAATACAATGATCAGTTCTAATTATAAAAATCCATTAAAGAAAATTATTAGCATCAATAGAGAAGAATTATCACAAATTGATGAGTAGATACATTCTACATATAGACTTTTTTTTTTATAGAACCCAAAAAAGGTATATCTCAATTAATACAACTTTTTTTTGGTCAAGAAAATTGATTTTTTATTATTCCAACGGATCCATAAGCTATTCCTTGTGGCATACTAAAAAACAAAAACAATTCATTTCCATTTGAGATATTACCTTCCACTTCTATGATTAAAATTGTAAAATTTTAAAGCTAAATTTTACAAATAAACAGTTAATACATTATTAATCAGTCTATTTTTATGCTGAACACTATATTTCTGTACATATTTCAGGAATTGTCATTATCTTTTATAAAATCAATGGAAAATAATAAATTAAATGAGAATAAATTAAAAAAAAAAACCTACATTTATTTATTTTAGGGATCTCCAAGTAAAATTTTCATAAATTAAAAAAAATAAATAGATATGTTTCATTCATTTTACGGCAGAGGTGTCAAACTCAATTTTGCAGAGGGCCATATACTAGATTTAGAATGTGTATGAGCTCGAGGATCCAGATACCTGACTTCTCTTGTTTTTGACAAGCTCATTGATGTCAGGTATCATATTCGTTGTAA
>JAAAKQ030112311.1:2617-14022 GCA_010016005.3 Zanna intricata
GACACTATGATCTCGCAAAAATAATAATGGTAAAGCCAAAGAAATTAAATTCATAAATTTTTATTTTTTATTTTAATGGTTTTTAGTTTAATGATCTAGTTAGGTAAATCGATAATAATTAATCGAATATAACGGTAGGATGCTAAAAACGGGATTCGGTTTTTCTTATCGTGCTGTAGTTACAGTTGGAACAAATTTAACTCAACGATCACCGAAAAAGTTCGCTGTGTGCTTATGACTTCACTTTTAAAATTTTACCTTGAAATAATTTCCAAAAAAAGTTTTGCTCGTAACAAAAACCGTTTCCGCAACTCAGTATAACCCCTTAATCATAGTACTCAACAAAAAATCAGCTGAGTCGTAATTATTATAAGAAGAAAATTTATTATAATTAAGTAATTAAATAATTTTTGCCTTAAAGAACTTATTAAAATCGACGTGTTTAATAAGGCTTTTTCAGGTAAGTATAATTAGAAAATTTTATATTCAACAATTATATCTATCACTAAAATAAGGAATCTTTCGTTTTTCCTTCAACAAAGGAAAAGATAAAGATGTTTAGCGTTGAGGAACACATAAATAACAGTGTAATATGAGATTATTTGTTGTAAATATATTTTCTATGATACTTTAATCGAGGGGTCAATCATTATTCACCGATAAACGTAAGAAAAGCCAAATCGGAATTATTCAGATGATTAAAATGTTATAAAATAAAGAAATTGGCTTGGAACTACTTGTGTATAGGTATGTTTTTTCTAGAAAGTAACGCTGGTGTGAAGTTCATGCGCTGGCTCATCGAAGGTCGAGTTCATTAAAAAAACCCTGACATGAAGCCAATAACCAGTTAAAGTTCACATGTCCTTGTTTCGAACAGATCCTTTAAAAAATGAAAATAAAAAATATTTTTTATTCATTCAAATGATTTCATCAGTCCTGAATGTATAATCTTAACTAAACGAAGAGTTAGTAGTAGTAATTAATCACTCTTTGTTTCACTCTTTTCTTTATTAAAGTTGCATTATCTGTTGTGGAAAGTAGGCTTAATAATGAAAAATGTTTTATCCTACACATGTTCCTTTAAACTGTGTTTTGACTCTGTACATCACTAGATTTCGTTTTCTTCAGACAAATTTTGATGAATTTGCAACATTAATAAAACACCTGATGGTAAAAAGTAGGTCGCGTTGCCCCAGTCTGACGGCTTTTTTATTTTCTCTAATGAGGAAGCTAAATTAGGTAGCTAAATTCTTCTCAAGCGCCTTCTAGAAGCTCTTGGAGCCACTTGCGTCACTATCAATGAGCGCAGTGTCCTCATTGTATTCTCTGCTCTAGCACAATAAAATGTAAATGTTCACTAAAATTACATGAGGTATCAATCGAGAACCCCAAATACTTGATCAGTTTACTAGATTTCAAAAATTGCTCGCTATGTCCCAGAACAATGGGTCCGATCCTTTGCCTCCCAGTGAGAGTGATACATTTGCTCTTATTCGGAGCCAATATCAAACCTTTATGAATCATCCATTCAGCAACACGCTCAAGCGCTTCATTTCCTTCGTTGTCACCTCAACCTTCGTCTTGCCAGTGTCCAGGATTTCTAAGTCATCAGCACATGCCGAAGTCTCAACTCCACCAGGCATATCCAGCCTCAAGACGTCGTCGTAGACAATTTCCCAAAGCAGTAGACCAACACTGACCCTTGGGGGACACCTCTATTTATTTGACAAGTGAATCTGCCGTCTTGTGTCTCCACACTAAACCATCTATCGTGCAAAAAATTTCGGATCAGACATCGGAGATATTAACTAATACCTCTTCTCTACATCGCTTGCAATATCGCCTGCCATGTATCAGTACCGAAGGCGTTCTTTACGTCCAAAGTAATCATTAGTGGCAACTCACGTGTACGCCAGGAACCACTTCTGACTCTGTCAGCCCAGGCGCCAACCCTACTGATTGCTTGAATCGACGAACACCCTTTGCGAAACCCATATTGATTTGGGTTGACCATCTTCTTCCTGTAATCTTGTAATCTAGTGCGGTGTTCAGGCTGCCACAATCTAAACATCTTTTTGATTCTTTGCAATCTCCAATCATGTGGCCTTCCTACCACAGTTGAAAAATAAATCACCTCGATTTGGATCTTCACAATATTCCCATCTGTGGTCTGAGCGCCAGCATCTATAACACTTATCTGTTTCTTCTCTTATGTGTGTTCTACAGTTTACCCAGCCAATCCGGATTCCAGTTTCGATCAATTTTACCGCTGCAGTATAAATCGTGACTATTGTAACGTTTGTTGTATCGCCAAAAGCAGGCCTTAAGGGGAGGATTTTCTAGTCTTCACTCGTGCCTAACACATCTGTCAATGCCTCGTGAATCTCCTTTTCGGTGGTGTCCATGTCTATGTCTTTAATATAAACCATTAACTTTACTCTAACTCTAAGTTTAGTTACTTTTTCTCTTAACACATTTGAGAATTGTTCCGCACGCTGTGTCCCTTTAATTCTAACGTGCAACTCATCTTGTCGTTCCTTACGCAGCGATAAAACATCACCTGCCTTCTCTTTTGATACACTAGATTTCATCGTACGTAATAAATAGGCTTTACTGGACTGGAGGCGTAGAGCTTCTCGCTGAAGCAGAACGAGATCTTCCTCTACTCATTTCACTTCTTGATCTTGGTAACACAACTCTAATCCGTTCGTCATTATCCTTGGTTATATATGAAAAAAAATCTTGTTGACAGGATTGTATAAACTCCATTAGGCAACATAAATTTGGTGATGATGAGGAAGCCAGTACTTATCTGATGGACTGAATAATAACTTCCATCGCCGCATGTTCGCCCATACTAGAATCGTAATATATTATATAGCTAAATGTATGTGGCGCATCAGTGCCCATGACTTTGGATTCGTCATATATAACATCCCCTAGTTTAATATCGCTATCTAGCTCATGTCTCCCCCCCCCCTTCTTCTTGAGACCACATCTACAAAATTACACTTATCGATTTTCTGATGAACTGTATGATAACTTCCATCGCCGCATGTTCGCCCATACTAGAATCGTAATATATTATATACCTAGATGTATGTGGCGCACCAGTGCCCATGACTTTGGATTCGTCATATATAACATCCCCTAGTTTAATATCGCTATCTAGCTCATGTCTCCCTCCCCTTCTTCTTGAGACCAGATCTACAAAATTACACTTATCGATTTTCCCGACGGGAATTTCCCTTTCCTGTCTGGCTCTATTGAATATTGAGGATAGCCATCTCTTAGGAAGAAGGTCCAAAAGAACCTTATCCTTCAGTGCACCACTTAACAAACTTACAATATCTTCTTTGCCCTGCACATCTGATTGTGTCGCCTATGTGATTATAGTAAAAGGAGGCGACATTTCAAGTAAAGCTCTAAAGCGTTTTTCTATTGCGACCAGTTCTTTCCCACTTGCCTAACGCTTGCTTACACTAAGGCCTCACCTGCCTATTTTGAGGTAGGTCGGGGGGATGGGGGTGATTTGTGGGATAGGGAAGATGTGTGATCGAAAATGAGGTCAAAAAATGGCGGTCAGAAGGTGGAGAAGCCCTAGATCGATGGAGCTCCGGGGGTGGAGGGATGGGACGTGAAAGATGGGGATAATATATGAGAAAAGGGAATTCTTAGTACAATTCTTAGCAGTAAGTAAGAAAATATACAGTTTATAACTCATCAGCGAAGAAAATATTCTAAGTTCTTGTTTATTGAAAACGGAGTGATGTCACCAACTAGCAAAAACTTGTTTATTGAATTAGAAAAAATAAACACATTGCAGGTATAACCTATAAATAGAAAAAAACTCTCAAAAACCGTATAGTCCATACTAGTCAACTAGTTGAATATTACTTCTCTAATACACTTTAGAATAAAGGTAAAAAGAGTATGTGCTCTAGTTTTAATATTCTGATTACTTTTATGTTAACCTACGAAATCTTATTTCATTGTAATTTGTCTTCAAACAATTACAGAAAAGTACAGATTTTACAAGTATGCAATATTTTCAGATGCGACAAAACCTAGATAGAATATGATGGAATTTCTTATGGCCACTTCAACACCACCGTGATCATATTTATTGAGCCAAAATAAAACGTACCCGACACAAAAAAATCTGTTCACCTTCATGAAAAAGTAATTATGTCTCAGACGTTTAGAGTAGTATAACGCTTAAAATTGTAACAAATATTCCAGTCATGTAAAAGAGATAAGTAAGTTTATTTTAGAAACGGTCTTTTAATTAAAAGTGAAACTAAAAGATGATAAATCCGAATTCGGATAACAGCACTTGTAGTAACGAATGTTAGAATGTTATAGTAACGTCTCAAAGGTAGACTTAACCGAACTAAGTACACCTATTCCACCTCATCCGTTAGAGGAGATTGTAATTTGTATGAAGGAAAAAATCTGATATTAATATTTCGGTCAATCCCGACCCTTCAATTTTTCTACAATGAAAAATTGATGATTATACTAATAAATCTTATTCGTAGCAATAGATTCTGACTGCAAATTCTGGTTTGATTTAAAATTAATTTCGTTTAGCGCACCAAAGATTTGAACGCAATGCATTCAAAGCGATTTAAGAGATTTGTACAGCAATTTTTTTCTAATTAACTGATGAACCTATAATGAGTAAATCCGTAAAGTTGCTCTAATATGAATCCAAAACAAGACGTTTCATGCGTTTTAATACGGTGTATCTATTCAAGACGTCGGTCCTAATGATGCCCGATATATCGAATTCTGGGGTATTGTGGAACAGCTGTAAAAAGTATTAATTAAAAATATTGATGGTATCATATCTCTGTCGGATTAATTTTCATCCCTCAATATTCAATCCGTTTTCCCACGAAGTTGCTATTGTAATATTCTGAGGGACACAGAAGACCAAAATGTAAATCGAAAAGAGTGTGGGGAGAGCTATAAACCTTAATGTTGAGCCATGCTACGAACTGTCAACGTCTTACTATCAGGAATTCCTATTTCATCGGATTCGATTTTATCAGAAATAATGTGATCCACTAAAAGTAATCTGTCTTTGAAAAAAAAAAATAGTTTTCTGATATACCAGATGGACGGTCGTCTTTATATTGAGGATACGGCTGTGGAAAATCTCCTTTTTTTCAAACCGATTGACGGAATAACTACTCGATGTAATTATTATACTGTAGAATGCTCCCATCGGAAACCAAACGGGTAATCTGGAATGATGTTTGTATGACGGATCGGATCAAGCGTAGTAGTGTATTGCTCTTGTTACTTTTGAAACTACTGAGACGAGACTTATAGACCTGTACGGCGAAATAAGAGGTGACGGTTTCTCGGTTTTAGAAAGAAAACCGTTACCTCAGAAAGCTTTCGCTGGATCGTGTAGAGAATTCAATTAAAAATGTACAGAACAAACATTTTAGTTGGTATTTCTTTTAAAACTAGAGAAGTAGTCGAATCATATTCATTACATATTTACATCGAACAGTATCGTATGTCTAAAGCTTACACAAGCTTGGGTTATACAAGTTATTCAAGCTTTTACAAGTTATACAAGCTTGGGGATCATCAATCGTGAACTGTTCAGGCGGAAATGGTAGAGACAAAGGACTTGAAAGGATTCCCCTATTTTTTCTGTTCGTCATCTATTATCATACCATTAAAAGTTTTAAATACATTACAGAGATGTTTTCAGAATAGAAGAGGCATTTCTTCATCTCTATTTGGCAATCTTGGTCGATTACACGAGAAATGGACAGTTCGGTAGCACGGCTCCCATCTGGTCGATTCCCAGTGTTCTGTCAACTTTTTTTGGATTATCATAAATTTTAACATAGTTAACATCATAATTTTTCTTCCTGTAATTTGTCTGCTATTGAAAGTAGCTCCATCGGGCGATGGCGGTGATATTTGCCAGATTATTATTAGTATGCTTTTTTCTTGTATCTAATACCAGATAATTCTTGTATTCTTCTTTCTTGTATCTAATAATAAACACGGCGAAAAAACACAGGAACAAAATTTACAGTGGGTTTTAATTATTTAAATCTGCATAAAACATACTATTGTTTGAAATGTTATACAGTTCCGTATCAACCTCTTACAATTATGAAACGAATTTTAACTCAAATGAAATCTCTTGTGTTCTCTTTTAATTTATCAGAATTCCTTTTCCATTTTAAACAGTTTTTTTTTATTTCTACCGGTAGGTGTAGAAAGAAATATTTCAATGAAAAAACGATGTAATTTTTTTAAGAAACGAACGATATTTCGCTCCTATTTGCTTATACTTTGACGATCCAAGACTAATACATTTAAAAAACATTAAATTGGTACCTTAGACTAATAACTTCTTTCTTAAACCTTATTAAAAACCTTAAACCTTTCTTAAACTTTAAGAAAGAAGTTCATAAAATTCAAGATGGCCAAAGAAAATTGAAGTTTCTGTCATCAGACGTGTACTTACGTGTATTATTAAATCTATTTTACTAAGAGTTACATATTTTTTGATATTTATAAATCTTTAACACAGCAATTCAGAGAAGAAGCAATCGAACGGGGACTTCATTTTAGGTTTCCAATTTATATTTAAAAGGTTAATTTTATAATGAAATGAGTAATAGATTTTATATAAAAGTTTTTGGTAAATAAATGTTAGGCCACTCTGAAAATGTTACTTTATTCTCCAATAAGCTGTTAAATTTCAAATACATCAGTGGTAGTATAAATAAATTAACCAGCGTAGTTTTTTAACCTTTCTTGTTAAAACAAATGTGCAACATCAACAAATGAGCCCGTAATCACATGTCCGAAAATGTGCATGTGTCGAGTCGTAATGGTAAAAACAAAAATAAATCTGAAACGACGCAGTTAAAACAATTAACAGATGAAAAGCTGAAAATAAAGATGAATGGTAAATAAGAACAAATAAAAATACTTTTAAACGGCGTCTAATAAGAAATTGTTTGTTTATAGTTTGTGTAACAAATACACAGTAAGAGTAAACAAAACTGAAATATCAGTTATTTGTTTACTTTGCACTGAGGGAAGACTTACAACTATCAAGGGCAAGGTACGTATTTAAACCTAAAATAAGTTGCATAATTATTGTTTATTTTTAGCTTAGATTTTAACAGAAAGTTTTGATGTTTGTTTGAAAACTCCTCCTACGTGTATTTGCCTCTATCTTTAATTTATTTTTAAAATTAAGTATCTTTGCATTATACCAGTAACTAATTCGTTTTCTTCAAATATGGTTTATGAAGAAAATGTTATAAAAATTATTTAATTTAAAAATATTTTCTATTTTTTCATCAGCTTTGCGTATAATTTAATATTCAGCTATTATGTTTTCAAATTTGACAGATGTATCGAGGATAATAATAGTTTATTTTTAGTTTAATATGATAGGAAACAACTCTTTTGTTTTGGCAACAAGTCTGCTTTACCACTTACAGATGCATCCAGTGCCAGTATTTCGCGCAACTGACGTCGGCCATAAATTCTTCGCAGTTCAATTGTAGCGTTTTTACAAAATTATTTGTTTTAAAAAAGGTCTTACTGATCTTAATTTTCTCAATTTCTTGTTTTTAATATTTTTTTGTTTATTCAAAAACAAAGATTGAAAAAAGATAGAATGGAAAGAATTCATTTTCCAACTAGAAAGTCCGGAAAAATTAATATTACAACCGTAATATTTACATTACATGTAAAATTTAAAATATAATATTTTGTAAACGTAAAAAAAAATATTTTTAGCTGTTATTTTGTTTTAATTTATTTCAAGTAACTTCACTGTTCAGGGAATCACGGGAATTTTTGTTTATGGGTCGTAAGTTACGGTATATATTTGAAACGGTTTCAGTTTAAGTTAAAAAAGAATAAAAATTTAGATTATTAATCTTTTAATTTTTTTAATATGAAAACGACCAGTGTGAAAAGTTGTGCTAAAAATAGTTGCATCTATTCGTCTTTGGGCAGTCTAGATTATAAAGTAGTTCACAGAAAGCTATTTCTTCCATATTAGTCAATAGAAAGAAATTATAGTTAAACCGACAATATACTATATAGCAGTTCACAGCAGCAACTGATAAAAAAGAAAAAACTCCTCTATATTTAAAGTTATTGAGTTATTAGTCAATAACTCAATTCGAGAATTTAAAAGAGAAAATTGTTTTTTAGGCAGTTTTTATTAATTTCAATCACAGTAATCTTAATAAAGTTAATTTAAATTCGAGTTTCATTTTCTTCTTACTCATATTCAAATTCTTAATCACTGTTTAACGCTTATCATCTTCCCCCATGAAAGTAGGTGATGAATCCTATTTTCGAGAAGGCAGCTTATCTGCTTTCTCGGATGGCGCACTACGGTCCAGCATTCTGTAGATCAAAATCGATAAGCCGTAAATTGTCACAGTTGATAAATTAAAATCAAAACTCGGTTATAAATATCATAATAATTTGATCCCAATGATTGACTTTATAATAGCCTGTGAAATAAAGTATCACATGCATATCTAAATGTGTTATTTTAAATAAATTTAAAAATAGCTAATTATTCAATAAAATCAGTCAGTTATTATTTCAAAACTGTCAAGTTAATAGGCAACGCTAAAGTGAAGATAAAAATAGAATCATCACAGGATTATTTAAAAAGATAAAACAAACAAAATTTCTGAGAAAGCTACAGTCCACGGATAATGGTTCTGCAAATTTTTAAATAATTTTTCTAAAGTTAGTTACTTTACAATTACTTTACTCTTTGTAAAGTAACAATTGTTTCTCTTGTTTTAATAAAAGTGATTAGTAGAATGTTTATTTAGTTAAAATGTACCATTTTTTTTTTTTTTTTTTTTTTTTTATAAAACGTATTTACGATTGTATTTTGAGATAAAAGTAACGTGCCACTTTTTTAAGAACTATTTTGTATTTTAAAATAAGAAAATGAATGAAGTATAATAATAGAAGAAGCAACAGGAATAATTGATGATCAACGGATTAAAAGGAAGATAAAGTGAATATTGAAGTGCACTGAAGAAACAAAAGGTGATAACGTAACGGAATAATTAAATTGCACAAACGTGCTAGAGTGTGATGGATGTCACTCTCTTTGGAGTAAAGTGACATCGATATAAATGAATACAATGGAGTAGGTTGTAAATAAACTGAAGCAAAATAGGTCATTCTTTATAATACATAAGTATTTAGTGCAATGTTTATTTTTTTAATAAATTCAGTCTTCATCACAAAAGATTTCTAGTAGTTTTTTAGACATCTATTTTGTAACGTAAATTGCATAACTATTCATTTTCAGGCAACTTCATATAATTCAAAATATGAATTCAGAAATTATTTCGCAAAAGACCACCAGTAAAGTCTAAAATTACTTTTTTGCTGTTTTATAATTAAAAATATTAATATTTGCTTGTTATTAATAAAATTAATTTAATTTATATTTTAGAAATGTTTTGTTTATTTTTTTAAAAGTTTATTTTAATTCTTTATCAGTCCCGATGCCAAGTACAAATAATCGGAACGCGTTTCTATCATGAAAGTATTTGTAATACAATTAAAGAGTTCTCACTACGCGTAAATCCGTTGTATCATTGACAAAATTTAAATATATATCTTTTTTTTTTACCTCCTGAACCACCACCGTTAGGTACTACAGCAGAGGATGAAGATGAATGATGTATAACGTGTGTGAAAATGCCATGCCTGACCGGGATTCAAACCCGGGACCTCCGGATGAAAGGACGAGACGCTACCACTCGCGCCACGGAGGCCGGCTTTAAATATATATCTATAAAGATTTAGTAAAACCACTTTTAAACTGCTCTGGTTGGCGTTTTACATTTTACCACTCGTTCAATTCTTCAGCTCGTCCAATTCCGATGTTAAACACATATTTACGGTTTTTGTAATACTTATCTAATGAACGGGCAAATATTTCTTTTTAGCTCAGATATATTGTGATAATTGTAGGGAAACAAAATAATAGGCTATGTGTTTTCAGTAATTTTATGGTTACAATCTCGAATTACGGTGTAAATAAATATAAAAGATAGATGGAGTAAGTCCGATCAAACTTTAAACAATTCTATTTAAACTGCTATTTCTTTCCTAGGAATGCTATCTAACACTGATTGAAAGCGGATGTATAAGGAGACACCGTCCAAAGACACCGAATGTTAATCGATTTATTCAGCGATTTGAGTATGTAAGAAGAAGTTGAGTAACTTTTTCCGTCGAACGTTATTTAGAAGTTCGCTGACCCTAAACGATCCCTCAAAGTTCCCAGCGGAAGTCTTTATAATTTAAGTAAGGTATTGTATGACGGACAAGTGCTTAATGATTGTTTAATGATATGTGACAATGCACGTTAGCATTGTCACTTTCATATTAGAAGCTTTAAAGCTAAAGTCAGGATCCCGCTCCTCGGCAAAGAAGCTGATATCCAGTAAAGATGAAAATACTGGTTAGAAAATAATTCTCAAAAAGATAATTTAAGGTTTTCTGTAAAAAAAAAACTTATAAATTACTACAGATAACAAATTACAATGGAAGACCTATCGAGAAAATACTTGAAAAAATTTTCTCTGTGACATTCTAATTAAATTTTTAGTAATTTATTTTTTTAAAACAATTTCTAAGGTTTTATAAATTTTTTTTTTTGTAAATTTAGTTGTGAATATTATATTTTTTCATTTAAAAACAAAAATGTCAGAACAGTAGATAAAAGAAATATATTAAACATCTACCAGCAAGAAAAGTTAATTCGAATTACTAACCGATTAACAACCAGTGAACCAATAATTCACAGAAATTCACCAAATTTACCATCATATGTCAAGTCAGCAACTTGTGGGAAGGACCGATGAAAATCTCCTTTAAAAACAATCTAGTAAAACGATTGTTTAAGTCTGTTCGTTATGAAGTAAATTATTAGTAAGATATGTAATATGATATTACGGGATATCTGTCTCCATGGTGAAGAGACTATTTCAGAAATTCCCATACTTGTTGTTGGACATATATAACTTACAGTTGCGGATTGGAACTTTCCCTACGATCTGGAAGGAGTCGCTTACAGTCTTTATTCCAAAGGGCACGGCCCCTGTGACAGGTGCAAATGTTCGACCATTGTGCCTATTAAATAACTTTGGTAAGGCAATGGAGAGGGCGGTTGCTGTGCGCCTCGTGGAAGAAATCGGCCAACATGGTGGACTTTCCCATGCTTAGTTTGCTTTTGTTAGGGGCAAGTCCACCATTGATACACTTCATCATCGGTTCTCGGCCTCTGGCCCCGTACTGTACTTGCGATTTCTGCTACCGGTAGCAACTTAATTTGCTTCTGCAAGACAGTG
>JAAAKQ030112355.1:0-14020 GCA_010016005.3 Zanna intricata
GTGGTTAATTGAAACCCAACCACCAAAGAACACCGGTATCCACGATCTAGTATTCAAATCCGTATAAAAATTTTTACACATAATACCTAACGATTTTTATCTTCTTATTTTATATATTATATAATATTATATATATATATATATATATATATATATATATATATATATATTATGTTATATATATTTTATATGTTATTTTTTATTTTAAAGAGACATTCTTCTTTGTCACCTAAGATTCTGCCAAATCGGATTATTTTCCTGTATTTGCTGGAGTTTCTCAGAGTTCATTTTAAACCCTAAACCCAAAAGTGTTTATATAAAGATGACTTTCAATTTCACCAGACAAAATAGTATTTACGTTTACAACAAATAAAATTTTGGCTTTTTAAAAACTAAAAATAGTTCAATCAATTTCCTTCGATATAGGACATGTAGCCAGACATTTAAAGTATCTAAGCAATGGCTTCCTACCTGAAAGGTAAAGATTATTTTAAATAATCCATAGTAAACTACTTTGTACTGAAACGTGCAGATTGTCTAGCTATAACAACTAATTATAAGAAATCAATATTAATCGATTTCTTAAATGAATGTATAATTTAACTCATGCATAGGCCCTTGAAGATTCAATTTTATACCGATTATACAATTTGTTAGGATGAAAGTCATCATTCGTATATCTAAAAGTCAAGAGATAGAAATTGCAAATCAAACTAGTTCGGATTTATGAATTCTACATATTTCGAAAATAAATTAGTATCATTCAAAATAAAACGTCAATCAATATCTCTAAGGGGTAAAACACACCGTATTACGCAAAAAAATAACGCACTATCCATTAATTTAATAACAGATTATTCGAACGCGTTAGATTCATTTGCAATACTTTCACTATCAAACACACATCATTTGAGCCGTTAAGTATTCTTATTATCTTACATATATTTTATAAAAAAGATAGGACTTATTAGACACGTTAGTTATCTGTCACATGGTAAATTACACAGTTTAGTTGTAGCATCATATAATATCTCATTTTTTAATTATCTAATTTATTTTTGTAAATATTCAATTTTGCACTCGTCTGTTAGGCCAGATCTTCCACGTTTCATCTCTTCGCTACTTTTATTTTATATTTTATATTTGGTTATGGGCAATATAAATAATGCATTAACTATGCATCATTTAATTAACTAGTAAACGATCTCCGATGTTGAAGAATCTCGGTTTTAAAAATGACAACAAATTTTGTAGTTTAATTGCTCGAATATTTTGAAGGTAAAGTTTTCTTTTAAAAATGTATTTTTTAATTAAAAGTAGCATTTCATCTTTGACATTAAGTTTTATGTTTATTTATCCTACTACTAATTATTTTGTACTGAGTTATGGATTTAAATATGGCCTTTAATATAGGAATATAAATATAAATATTTATGAATTACTTTATTATTTAATGTGAATTTAATCTTTCGTAAAACGTTTACATATTACTACTTTTATTTTAATTTCAGATCATTCCAAACTTTGTACACTGATCTGAAGAAGTTTTTTTTTTGTGCTAGCAAATATAAAAAGTTATTGCAAACAGTTCAATATATTTATTAAGTCACATATTCTCTCTTTATGTCCTTGGTAAAATTGAATAAAATTATAATATTCTTATTTTGAGTGAATTTTAAATAAATTAAATACTCACAATCAAGTTAATATCCAGCCTCATTGATTAACGGCATACCTGAAAACATACGAGTAGTGTAAGATTTCTGGCATATAAATCTACATAAATCTGTAATAGACAGTTGCTTTTACAGAATTATTGTTTAAATAATGGATTTATTTTAATGATAATGATTACTATTTATTATTGTTTAATTACAATCAGTATGTTAACGATGTTTCAATTATCATCATCAGTAGATTTCTAGTTGTCTCAGCCAAAATTTAAAATTTAACTGTAAAAACGATAAAAAAGTTTAATAAAAAATAAAGTAAAATATAATTAAAAATGTAATAAAAGATTTAATTAAATTCTTTTTTTAAATTATGGGACCATGTGAAATCTTTCTTGAATTTTTTATTTCTCAGAAGTTTTTTTCTATCTGAGCAGGAATATGTCTGTGAAATATTAGTTTATTTTTTGTTTTTAAGAGAAAGAAGAGAAAAAAAAAATTGCATTATTTAATAACAATTCTGTATTTTCGTCAAAATTTGTAAGTGATATTTCTTTTAACAAAATTTGTGTGAACAATCTGAAATATGCTTAAACATAACACATAACATTAACATCAAAAAAAATTATAAATTATGTATAAAAAAAGGTCAAACAATATACCTGATTCATCTTAACAAATAAAGAAACTAACAATAGCCTAGAGTATTAAAGAAATTTCTTGTTTATTTTACAAAACCTCATTGTCTCATGAGTATTCCATATCCCAAGTTCTCGGAATACAGAGTTTTGATCAAAATGGCGACTTCCAAGATGGAGGTGTAGCGTCTTTCGTTTTCAATAGGAATGTCTGTGGGATCGAATCCCGGATCAGATTAAACGTTTTTCACAAAATTCATTATTTATTAAAAAGTTAGAAAAAGGGTGTTAAATAACAGGGCATCGGGCTTTAGCTACCGAAGATAATATTTTAACAATGACGAATTTTAGTAGTGGTGTAAAGAGTTTGAAATTATTTCCCTCCAGTTTTAAAAGTATAAGTAAACATTTATGCATAAGCATTTAAGCTCTGAAATTAACCTTTAAAAGTTAAAAAAACTGAGCAAGTAAAGACCGACTGAGCAGAACATCATTATTTATATTAAACAATTTCAGCTTCATTAGGTGGATAAAGTTTCACTTCAATTTTTTTAGAATTAGTTCATAAAAACAAATCCTAACTTTTTTTTATTAATTATACATCTGTATAAATAACGGAAAAAAATATTTAGTGAAATAAATAAGAAAATTTCTAATCATACATTCAATGTTTTGTATTTGTGTTAGAATTAAGCAAAACTGACTTTCTTTTTCATTATGTTTATTAGTAAATTTCTCTCTTTCCCTTCTGCTCTCCCCACCCAAAAGAAAATTATTTAAAGCTTCTTTTTTTTATCAAGAATTCCACTTATTTTTTGTAGATACCTAGAAAACAAGAAAAGTATCCTTTACATACTTATGTAAAAAAAAACAGCAACATTTACTCCTTTTATATACATAAGGTTTCAAAGTTTTGGAAATTCGAATAAAAAATAACAAAGATTTGTTAAAATAGTTAAAAAATAAATAATTCTTCTGACTGAATTTTTGTTCTTGTAGACTGACTAATAAAATTCCATGGCATAATTTTAAAAGATAGTCTCTTCCAATACCGACCTTAAAATCAATCATTGTTTGTTATTTTATCACATCGTCATTAAGTTTTGTAAAATTAATGTCTAAAATTAACCTTAACCTTAATGTCTTAAATTAACCTTTTGTTTTTCAATAGGAACGTCTATTTAAAATCAGTATTTTATTCGTTTTGGTTTTCGTTTTGGAGGATGACATATCACCTTAATTTATAAAACGATATCCTTACTGTATTTTTTACATTATCATATTTATTTATTATTGCTCATGTTATTTCTTATTAATGCTCCTTTTATTTTGTATCAGATCAAAGGGACATTTTTAAACGTAAATTTTCTGTTTTTTTTTTTTTTTTTTTTTTTTTTTATTATCCATATGCAAAAATATTTGCTTAATTAAGTTATCTGCATAAATACAAAATAGACTGAAGGGTTGTGATAATATTCCTGTCACTCCACTATTTCACGTTTGTTTTCTTCTACATTATTTTAAATTTTATTATTAACATACATATAGTACATTATTTTTTTATTTTAATTCATAATTTAATTCTTATTTAATCCATAATTGACTGTTTCCACTTTTATACTGTTAAAATATTTTTTATAAATTCAAATCACTTATTAGTCTAAAGTCACACACACACACACACACACACACACACACACACACACACACACTCACTCACTCACTCACTCACTCACTCACTCACTCACTCACTCACTCACTCACTCACTCACTCACTCACACACACAAAGTATATATTAATTTATCAAACATATTGTCCCATGTGTTATTTGGCCAAAGGCCACAGAATTTTGCCAGTTCTGCTACGCGGCCCGCAGAAACAAATCTTATCACCTTATGAACAGAATTATACAGGCCGTAAGTCACCCGGTGATCATCAGTAGTGGAATCAACCACTAAAACATTGTCGGGCCGTCCATCAGTAATGCCATTCCCCGACAGGTCACTCCGGACTTCTCCAAAAGTACCTGACCCGCCTGAAATTTCCCATCGCGAGTCAGACGCGAAAATGTCCTTTGGCCAGTCCCTCATGATTAATTTTTCTAATTTTTATTCAGTTATACCCTCCCCAATAGCTCCTTCTGAGGTCGCCACACGAACAAGTCGCGGGACGATCAAAATTACCCTTAGCGGTCTGGGTCGCCACTTCCCTAAGGTTTCCAACGGTCACACCCTCCGGTCTCGTACGTGTCTTTGTGGCCTCTTCCACTACATCTGGCTTAATGAACTGCTCAGCAGTGGACTCCACACGATTTCGTCCAAAACATCTCTCTTGTTACATTTTTTATTTTAGGCCGGTGGTGAAGGAATGCCATTTACGCACGCCACTAGGGTGTTTCGGGCTCGGACCCAGGGCGCTATTCGCCAAGGGCTAGCTAACAAGCTAACAGGTTCTGCCAAGGTGTTGTTAGGCATATATAACTTGCCCCATACCGACTAAACTTCCCTCACCGTTCTCCTCCTCCCCGAGTCCGGACCCGCAATTAAGCATTACTCAGCCTCGGGGAGGTGCTTTGGGATCAGAGGGTCAGGAGTCTCTTGTTACATTAGTTACATATTACTTAACTAATAATTAATATATACTGAATATATATACGTACGTATTGCATATATTTACAATAAAATTACTTGTTACACATAATTAAAGTGTTATAATGTTTATGATTAAAATTATAGTACAAAAAAGTTACTGACTTACGTGACGATCGATATCCGCAAGGTGAAAAAAATTTAATTCTTCGACTGGTTGAAAGGAATTTATGAAGAAGGTCATAACAAACAAGACAGAGAGTGAGAGAGAAATAAAGAGTGAGTGTAAGAAAGTGATTCAGAAATGGAAGAGGGCGGTATGCTTTACTCCAACTGTGTTATCTATAGTCGATCCGGCATACAGGTATTTAAAATATTTCATCTGAACATTGTTGTCTTATCTGAATTGGGACTACAAAAAAAAAGAGTCGAATCAATTACCAGTTAATTTAATTTTATGATATTGCGAACTTTTATTTTTTTGAAAGCAATCAAACAGAAAAGTTATATTATACCCTGAGAAACACAAGCATGATGTCACACTTTCAATGTATGAAAATAGTTATGAAAACCTTAATGAAACTATAACGAAAAGCTGTATAAAACAGGACATAAAAATGAAAAAATCTTCCTGAATGCCGTACGGTGTAATGCACAGACTAGGCCACTAATAGATAATGTTATATTTGTTAGGGGTAAAATTACCGAGAAAACTTTTATAATATTAAGTGACATCAAAATTAACTTGTGAGAAAAATAAAATATTATGACCTTTGTATGTAGTCATAAGAAGAAAACAAAGTTTAAAATAAGTAAGTTACACGTAAGAATATTACAATTAAGAATGAAGGAGTGATTAAGGATTTTTGACAAAATGAAACATAATAGAGAATAAATAAAAACTCTGATAAAAGTATAACTGACTTCAAAAACGTGAAATCCTTCCAATTTCGGCGATGTTGTCATTCAAAACATGCAAATTTACCTACAACTGTAGAACTGTTTCATCAGTTATATTAAACCATAATACATATGATGTTAATAATAAAACAAAATGAGGTGCACAGTTTTACGTGACAATAATCCAAGGGACTATTGTGTCACCACCGGATGATATGGGGTTAATCATATGTCCACGGAAATGGTCCTGCTCAGACAACTTCCAAAGCAACACACTAGATTTAATCTGACGAAGATTGTCTACAACTATCACTCGTTCATCCTGTCAAACTGACTTCATTTTGACATTTGATAAAATACTTGTAGTCAGAATTAATAACACTATTGTTGAAAATGGGTGAGCTCAAGCTTTCTTAGCGACTGAATCATCTTATTAATCGGATATAATTCCTATTTTATTAGGAATCCAGAAAAACTAACATGTTTGTTTGGTAATTAAGAAGAGCAATGAATGACTGCAATTATAGAAAGCGAAGTAAATTTGTAATTTGTGCTTGAAGAGTAAGAATAACAGTAGAATATGGTGAAATTCATGTATGTTATAACAAAGGACCATACGTATAACATAACATTCATCAGCAGCTAAACTGCACTGCGAAACAGATTATCCATGTAAATACTATGAAGGATGATCAACTATGAAGGAACATAAAACAGAATCTCTCTGTTAGATGTTTCAGTGTAAATCACATCTGGATTCATTTAGCAAAAAAGATCGTAAACTTCTGTTATAACAGCAGCTACTTAGCTTCTGGTTTATTACATGCTTCGGTTCGTCAGACAAAGATAATAATCAGTTCGGTTTATGAACATCTATTATGTGACTGTCAAATGGAGATGATTTGAGATAAAACAGCAACTTTAGAAAATAATGTCATATTGAGGATTGTAAATACATTAAAACATTACATATAGGCCATCTTAACTGATCTCATCTTTACCAGAGATAAGTCTCACTACTCTCCACTAAAATAGTTGGTCAAGAGCCGACTTCACCGATAGCAATCGAAGAATGTTAGTTTGGATGGGATCAACAGACCAACTGACGTTGGTCTGATAGAGGTGCCAGAAATAAAATTAAATCTAGAATTGGCAAAAGTTCTGTAGAGTGAAAGCAAACTACTCCAATCTGCTTTCCCAAAGCTATTACTAACCACACATAACAAATAAAAAAATGTTAAACATCAAAACTTCAATTAACCCACGTCATGCTAAATAATAATCACAATAAAAATAAAAATCACAAAACCTTCATATGATCGATTAATGATTCCTTGTGGATTTAAAAATAATTTTGATGAATTACCCTTTATATAAACAAGAAAAGCACACATTTATTTTTATTTCTAAACCGGAAATTTATTTCTAGTATTCTTCGTTCTAGTCTTCAGTGAAAGAATTTAATTTTGAAGAAAACGCTTGGCAGTCGCTAATGAATGTGACAAGATACAAAACATAAAATCATAACATACTTCAAAATGATTCTTATAACTACTGGAAATAAGATTACCAGTGATACTGCCATTTGGTACCCCATTTTCCAGCATAAATGGTCTGGAAGATACCATCCCTACTGAACACCAGAATTTTGATTGTGGAGAAATCCCAGGATAAATTCCAGCATGCTACCGTCTACCTGTTGTGGTTTCAAGCATTCAGTACAACTCTTTGCTAAGCCATTTCATATACAGTTTAATGGATAAAATTAACAACCACGCTTGGGCACACTCAATCATTATCATCGACAAGGTTGATGTTCACCATCATTCAGGATGAAATACTTGTAACAGATATAAGGCAATAGCATGTGGCCCCTAACTTCTTCTCATCCAGCTTTAATACAAGAATTACAATGGGAGAGTTGGTTTTTACTCCATAATTTAGCAAGCACGGTTTTAAAAAATTTCGTTGTGGAAATTTAAAATATGGTTTAATGGAAAATTTTGGAAATGATATAATATGGGTATCATCTGCTACTATTTTCAGGAAGAGTTTCTAGAGCAGTTTCTCCTGCTGATATGTAGTGTAGTTCATTAAGTAATTTTTATCCCTAAAATTCTTTACTGTAGGAGTAAGTGTAGCCCATTATATATAATAAGTATACCGTTTCATATACTGCTAGAACCAAAACTTGGCAGAAAGTATTCCCGAATAAATTTGCAATATCTCCTGAAGAAGCCGACCTGACACCATTTCTTAGCAGTTTTAACATAAAATGAACTATGGATGGATCATATATAGATCTCATTTTCCTTCATACAAGAAAAATAGACTAGTTCCGCAAAGAAGTTCGATTAACTTTTCCAAGACAAAGGTTTTAATTCTGGACAAGTTTTAATGTCGACGGCTTACATAATATATTAATTATAAATAAATATATATATATAATCTCCAGCACCTAGTGATTTACCTTAATATCAAACAATGTGCGGTCGGAAGAAACAGCAAACAAGCAAATATGGGAACAATTAATTTTTTTACTAAACAAATACTTGAAGTTACACTTAAATTTCTCTGTGTTAGATTTGATATCAAGAAATATAAATGCATCCCTTCATTCTTTGTGGATCGATGATTGCAAGAAAAAGGTTAGAGATCATCTATATATATATATATATATATATATATATATATCCAATAATTAGCTCCAATAATTACGTATTTACATATAATATACAATTCCTTACATAATAAAAACAATTGGTTTCTAGTCAAAGTTTCGAAGGTCGAAGCTTCAGATGACCTTTAAATCTTTCTTGCAATTTTCGTTCCAGAAGGAGTAAAGGAACACTTAAATTTCTCTGATGACATAGAGAGTATTTACCAGCAGTCTCTATCTAATCATTTGTATAGTAAAAAGATTAATTATTAGCTTATTTGTTTGTTTGATCTTTTCTTATTTCATTAGTAAAACTGATATATTCAACAAAACTTATGCATTTCTAATAATAAAAACCTGATAAAGTAATCATACTTAATATGATTATTAAAAATCCAATTAAAAGAATCTTAATGAAAAATATACGTATTTTATAGCACAAAAAAGATTAGGATGAAGAAATAGTTGAGTTACACTCGTACATGCATGGCACAGTTTTGTTAGCTGTGCATTAATTTTCATCTATTTTCTACTTTAAAATTATTCACTTTAATTATGTATCTAGTCTGTGCTAATTATTGTTATAAGTCAGCATTGGGAGAGGGGATTTCTAGTCATGGGAAGGGTTGAAAAGTTTTGAAACAGAGAATGTATAACTTTTGCGGAACTAGTAGCAAGGGTAAATTTTAACTGTAAATGTTACTTGCTTTCTACCCTTTTCATAATAGAAAGTTATAAAGTACAGAGTTAATTGCGTACTTCTAAGGTCTTAAAATGTTACTCTCGAGTCGTTTTGTTCTCGTCAAATTACTGAGAAATTCTATTTTGATTCGACTATTTGATCGGAAAACTTTATATTCACTCTTACAACTATTTGCAGATTTCTTCAATTACATCATAAAAACGTGTAACTCAAATAACAGAAACGAATTTTCTAGAATGTGAATATAGAAAACTCCTGCCAGATGTTAAACCTAAATTAAAGGCAGGATGCTGCTATTTCACCATCCAGTTTGACAGAAATTTGAACAAGCTGATTTCGGTAATGTATCTTTATTGTGAAAGCACGTTTTAAGGTTTTTTACTTCCTTGTACTTCGAACAAGAAAGTAAAAAGTAAATTCAAAAATGATTAGCCGTAGGATGTTGAAATTTTTGATTTAGAACTGTTGTAACATCTAGTTGTGCACCTCCCATTTTGATTGCAATCAATTGTAAAAAAGTGTTCAAAAAAGCCCAAAATACAAAAAAATTGGATTTTCTGCTTTTGCTTAACTGCAGTAATAGGCCCTCCTTGAGCGCTTTTTAACGATATATCATAAGTGGTACTTATTTTCATTGGTTTCAGAGTAATAGTCAAATAAAATTTTAATTAATGAAATTTTGGGGAAAATACAAAGGGAAGGCACACCAGTTTGAATCAGGTTTCATCTCCTTTTTATAAAAATTTAAATATATTGATTTATTAATAATTATTATTAACCTCTGATTGTAAAAAAAAATTTACAATGGATAACAATTCAATAATAACAAAAAAAAAAGGAAAGAAAAAAATATCAGTATAAGTTAATCATGTTATTGAAATAAAGTTTTATGTAATTTTCATTAAAAAAAATATGTACATGTAATTTAACAGGCATACAAGGAAGTCATGTGGTATCCACATAAAATTTTTTTGTAATGTAATCAAGGGTATCTGCTTTTTACTATGCAGGAGTAAATTAAACTTCTTTCTATCAGAATAGAATTTCTTAGAAGTTTTGTTGAGAACAGAACGATTTGAAATAAATGCTTTTCAAAATTAACATTTAGAAAATGAATCTTTAAATACAGTTTAAACATCCCTTACACATCATTATCAGGACAAAGTTGGTATCTATGTCAATATTAACAAAAACATTCATCGAAACTAAAGGGAAAACTTAAAACAAAAATAAAAGGGAAATAAAAAAATCAGATGAAGAAAAGTTATTAGGTTCACCCTTACATGATTGGAAAGGTACTTTTAAAACATTTGACTCATACCATTTAAGTGTGACAATCTAGCCTGTCTATCTACGCTTGGCAGATTTTACTTCAATCAAGATAATTGAAGAAGTTAAGAAAGAAATCCCTCAGAACTAAATTCGATTCTGGATTACACTGCTTGTTTTGTATCACAGACGCGCACATGTGCAGGTACACACACACACACACACGCGCGCGCGCACACACACACACACACACACTTTTACATGAAGGTTTATTTATGAAAAATAATATGATTAGTGTCGGTAATTGTTTTGTTTTTACACCTTACTAAAGTTGTAAAGGAATTTACGTTCTATTTTGAAGTTAGTGGCATTCAAATGTAATGGTGGTAAGCTAAAATACACCTACCAATTGGTGTGACTAAGGTGGCTGTGCATTATATTACATTTCAACAACTAACCACTATTACTTCCTTGGGAGCATGAATTTACGTTATAATGCACTGTTAATATTGCAGTTGAAAAGGAAATGGAGGAAACAATTTTCTGGAAAAAATATTCAAAAAACGAAACCTAACTCATGTTACAATTTGTAGAAAAAGAAAGTTTTCCTAGGTTTGATTGTCTCCTTTTATAGTAATACATGTCCAAGTTCCAAAGTTTTGATTTCTATACTGAGAGAGAGAGAGAGAGAGAGAGAGAGAGAGAGAGAGAGAGAGAGAGAGAGAGAGAGAGAGAGAGAGAGAGAGAGGGAGAGAGAGAGAGAGAGAGGGAGAGAGAGGGAGAGTATTTTTTAATGTGAATAATTCTCTTTTTTTACATTTATACTTTATTTTAAATTAATCAGTATTTTCAAAAACTGATCGCATGTAGAGACAAACACCAAGTCAGGGTTAAGTGATAATTACACTGCGGCTAATGAGTATTTTTGGATATTTTTCTAAAACAATAAGAAAGATAATATTAATTTGGGAAAAGTGTAATTTGAGTTATACAATTTTCCCTATATCTAATTTTAAATAGAAACTGACGTTTGAATTATTAAAAACTGAACATTTAATCTCTTTATTCGGTAAACTGAATGATTCTTAATTTGGTTGTAAATATTCTTCTTGTAGATGATCATGTATAATTCTAATGCCATTTAATAAATAAAAAAATTATACTTTCAAATATAAGTTAACCCATAAAGAAAAATATAGAACTAATTTAAGAAGGGTAAAGATTAAAAAAAATGTAAGTAAAAAAAAGATGTGGAAAAGAATGATTTCATGATTTTTGTACTTATAAAGTTTCAGTTATAGCAGAAACTGATTTTAAGGGTTTTAGTCGTGTTGTGCCAGCTTGGCCACCTGTCATTAGCACACTGTACAACTCAAACGGCCAACAGCTCTCAGTTACCAGACATACACATACTAACACATGGCCCGCATATTGTGTGAATATACAAACACACACACACACACACACACACACACACACACACACACACCTTCTTTCACTTACACACTATATTGATGATTTTACAGTTATGGTAGAATAATCAATATTAGCTGGGTTTAATTTATGGTAGAAAACCTGTTCCACCCTATTTTAGGTTGTTCCTCAAATGTTTTAAAGAAAAAATAAAATTTTTCAATATTTAATTTGTCAAATACTAATGGAATAATTAAATAAAAATGGAGAATATGAATAATTCTAATATATTTTTCTCTTTTCTGTATATATATTGTTCTATTTCTGTTCTGCTATTTCTGTTCTATATATTGCTCTTTTTCTGTTTTTGAAACAGAAAAAGAGCAATATATGGAATTTATCCATAATATGGATAAATTCCATATTATGAGTAAGATAAAATAAAAAACTATGAAACAAGAAGGTCACATAAGAAATTCATCAAAGAAATGGTTAATGACTCACTGATCAGTAAATTTCATGATAAATCAGTCTTGATAATTGATAAATATGCCAAATTTTTTAACATAAAATGTAGATATAAATTGTTAATTTCCAAGCTTTTCATTCAAATTGTTATTTAAAATGGCTGTTAAGTTATGCAATGTTGAATGATTTTATATCTAATTCTAAAATTTGAATTTTTAAAATATAAACTACAAGAAATTGTTCTTTATCTGGTCAGAAAAGTGAGTTTCTTGAGTAATTTCTAAAGAGGTGCTCCTAAACATAATTTTAATAGTTTTCAACACTATTACCATGAAAGAACACAAACTATTTTATAGATCAATAAAGGTTAAGAGGTCTGACTTTGATCAATAAATTCGTCAGTATCAGGGTGGGTTTATTTTTTTTACAGCCATTGATAAGAAATTGAGAGATCTACGGTCAGTCATCTCCATCATTTACAGCTATCCCATCAAACAGTATTAATACTAACAGCTTATTAATCTTTAAGAGTTTCCATAATCTTTAACTCACATTCAATGTGCAACTAGGAAAACCTACAGAAAACGGCTGAGTAGGAAAGGACCAGGAATTAGGAAGGGATGATAAAGGGATGAAATCTCTCCTTAAGGACCACAAGGCAAGATATCTATAATAACATTATTCAGCTTAAGTATACATATATTATTAGCTAGATATTCAACAATGGATGAGCTCAAGCACTTAGCTAGACTGTGAAGACAAAATTGCACCAAACTTTATGATAATGCAGACTATAATGCACATTAATTGGACTGTCAGAGGTTTTCAATTTTGGAAAACACTGGTTGGACTTTTTAGCTAATACGCAGTGATGTAATACTTGTATTGATAAGTATAATCTGCATTGCAAATACGAGTATGTACCAAAACAATAATAGAGAATTTTACATGGCAGAATCTATCATCTACCATCTGAAATACTTTAAATGCATTATTATTATATATTTTATTTACTGTATTGTACAAAATTTTGCTTTGCGAAATATACACAGCGATACATAATCAGTTGTTAAAAATAAACAAACAGATTAAAAATTCATTAAAAAAACTTAAAAATTGTTTTTTGATATAGAGGTTTCATTACTTGTAGAGTTTATACTCTAGAGCAGTTATGTCAAAGATATGGCCCGCGATCGCAATGTGTCACAGAAAGAAGAATCATGGTTTTTAGAGCTTTTAGACTTCACTCGATTCCTCTATGGAAGTTTTAAAATGTGCACACTACATTTATAAGTAATTTCAAGGGCAGCGTGTGCCTAGACAAGTGAGAGAGATAGAGAGTAATGCCATCTCTTAGCAACAAGCGGAAATACCCTATTATTTTTGTTGAGAACAATAGAATCTTCCACGCGCTTTGAGCAGCAGTTCTTCGAATAGCAAATGATATTTATTCTGCAATTGACCATTTGATAGCAGAATTTGAACTTGACTGGAATATACTTAGCAGCACATCTACGGATGGCGCTCCTGCTATGGCTGGCAAACATTCAGGCGTTGCAACTAAGTTAAAACAGAAAACATCAGGGAATTTCGTGGGATTTCACTGTATAATTCATCAGGAATCATTGGCATCCAAACATTTAAAAATGGACCATGTCATACAACCTATAATTAAAATAGTAAATTTTATAAGGAGCAGAGGACTAAATCA
>JAAAKQ030112366.1:0-14020 GCA_010016005.3 Zanna intricata
TGTACAAGACTATACTTCATTTACATTCATACACATCATCCTCATTCATCCTCTGAAGTAATACCTTACGGTAGTTCGGAAGGCTAAACAGATAAAGAGAGAGAACGATCGACCGCCCTCACATTTTTCCATGAAATTCCATACCTTGGTCCGGTAACTCTAATCATGGAACGAGCATGTGTCAGAAGACAGTATTACAAAAGGCGATTGTTAAGCAGACCTGTTACCTTTACTAAAAGGGTTCCTTTTAGTCCCTTTCTGGATTCCTATCATTATTATATTTTCTACTACTTTCTTAGTAAGTGGTAGGAATCCGTGGTCCGCTTTACCGGTCTCGATACGATATAATGTAAAGCAAAAATGAACGTACCTTTTTTTTAGTGAAACAGTGAATATCGTCGTTGAATTTATAATGTATTAAATCTTTCTTACAGACCTTTAATATTTCACGAGTTTAACCGGATCATATATCTAGAGTTGTAACCATTTACAAAGAACCCGCGATGAATAAGATTTAATTTCTGTCGCTGTAGTAGTTTTGATATTATTTAAGCAAGTAAACAATTATATAGATTGAGTCGAAAATTACCCTTTTATTGAAATATTTATTATATTATACAGTTAAAATTATTATTAAAAAATAATATTGTTCAAATTTTTATTAAAAAAATAAAAAGTATATTTTTACTACAATAAGACATTGTTGTAGAAAGCTTTTTATATAGTACATCTAACTAGGCTTACGTTTTTATTGGCTGCTGGTATTTTAAGTACCAACCGATTGGACATAAAAAAAAAAAAAAACAACTTTTTCCGTTGTTTAAAAGACAACCTTTTTAAAATGAAAATTTCATATTCATATGCTTAAATTACTTAAAATCATTTTTTTTTATGCTAGTATTCTATCTTTTATCGGACAGCAACATGATGACTAAGAGATATTTGTATTTGACAACATGTGTTAAATTATGACATTATCTATCTAATAAAACTATTAGTTAGTTTTCAACTAACAATTCCAGGGACCAGTTTATGATTTTTTGTAACAAGGTAACGGTTCGGTTTTCATTATGCAAAGTATATTGATAAATATAAACTTTTATTTTTAATTGAATCTATTTGGAGGAACTTGCATATTTCGTAATTAAAATTGTCATCTGTTTGCACTTTCTTCAAGAGGAATTGCCGCAGCTGCTTGAAGATATTCCTCTAGCGCTGAGTATACGCAAAGTATACTTCCAGCGTGACGGCGTCTCTCCACTCATCTCTTATGCCGTTTCCACACTTAAATCATTATTTCCCTGGGGTCCACATTCCTCGCTCGTAGAGGTCCACATTCCTGGCTATCAAGATCGCCTGATCTATCACCTTTAGATATTTGCGTCTGGGGATGGATGAAAAATATTGAATAAATTATCGTGAGGAATTAATTATCCGCATTATGTATGCGTCTGAGCAACTTAAATATAGCCCTGAAGAACTAAAAAGATCAACAAAAGCAGTACAGAAGCGTACCAAGAAATGTGTTGAAAACAGCGGTCTCATTTTTGGCCATTTAAACTGGTATGCACTTAGGTCTAGTGTACTGTTTTTAAACAAAATTCGAATTTTTCTAACATATTTTTTTTTTTGTTTTATACAACTTTCTTACACAGTTTTGTTCAAAATTAAATTTTCTATAAGTTTTGTTTAAAATTTGTATGTGTTTATTACCCATTTAACAAAGTTATTCTACATCAGACATAAAAAAAACAGGGTTTTTTACCCCAATTTATTGTTTATCACCCCCAGATTTCTCAAAAACTACTTCAGATGCGGTTCTGGGACCTATTTTATTCGATTTTTGAGGTCAAAAACTATAAAAAATGGTACTCCAATAAATTTGCGATAAACTCAATCATAAATATTTTGTTAAATCATAAAATTAATGTGTTGTGTTTAGGATGTTTTATGACTATTTTCACTGAAACATTTCAAACGTTTTAAATTATTTTATAAATGTTTCACTTGTCTGAAGATGATCGATTAGCCTTCGAAAGCACTAAACAATTAAATATATTAAATGGATCCTCGTATACAATAAATTAATTTAATAATTGCATGTGTGTTAATCATGCAGGAAATAGTATTATTACATATAACCACAGAAAGGGGAAAAAATATAAGAATGACTTGGGGGGGGGGGGAAGATGGCGAGCGTAAAATAATTATGTTAATTAGCGTAATTAGATATATTTTACAAAATTCCGTCAATGTTGCTTGTTTTCTTTATATAATATATAAATAATTCTATATGATTATAATAATTCTATAATTTATCGCTGGTCCTATTCAGGTAAAGCTATCTGAAATATAGTCCTTCGTACTGTTTCAAAATCGTTGGAAACAAAATAATTCGTCTGAAACAATAAAAATTCTGCAGAGTTTATTTTTCTGTATGTCTTTTTCCATATTAATAAAACATTAGTAACTCCGTAACTTTGTTATCAGACGAATTCTCAGAACAGGGGTTGTGATACTAATTATTATTATATTGTTACATTAATTAGTAAATAGTTTTTTAGTCGTGTATGTATATACTTTAATGATTTACAGCCGTTAAGGAAAATTGTTACATTACTGAAGGCATTCAAATTTTTTAAGTGCACCATAGATTCTTTTGAAATATGAAAATTATTGTAAGGATTTATAATTATTATATGTATTTGCATGACTCTAAAGTTCTGTATAATTTTTATTTATTATAATTATACTTTATTTACGGTTGACACGTGACATAGATCTCACAATTGACATACTACAGAAAACAAATCAATGATTTAACGATAAATTTTTATCTATTTATTTATTTTAACTAAACAACATATTACATTGTTTGAAATATTGATTCGTCCAAACAGATAAGTGTAATGACGAAATATCAATCGAAATGTGAAATCATGACCACACAGTAACCGTTTATAAGTTACTCGAAGTTACTCATAAAACTGAATAACATATAGGTAAACTATTTTCGCAATAAAATAGTTTCCGAAAAAAATTTACGTGGAAAGTACGAATTTACACGAAAAAAGAACTGTTCTTAAGTCGTACGGTTGCTTTTTATAGCTGAATGATATTCTTCCTTGAACTCCGTTATTCGTGTACTGAAAGTGCAAACGACAAGAAACTGAGTTACCTTTATTTATTCCACATACATTACAGGATATTTAACTTTTATACAGTACTTTAAAGTAAAATTAATCTAAAGATTTTCCTTTAGTTTTTTTTTTTTTTAATTATTTATAATTTGTAGGAGAGGAAGGAACATAAAACTTTGTCATTCTAAAACAATCAAGTTAATAAAGATTTACAAAATATTTTAGTTATTCATTTATGAAATACGTTGAAAGATGTGAAATTCATGTAGTATCATGAACTAGTATATTATATTAGATCATGAAAGTTTTGAAAAGTGAATTCTTTGAATTTTTTGTATCGTTGATATTTTATACTTAAGAAATGTTGAAGTTTACAGGAATCTAACTAGAATTTTTTAAAGATATTTATTGATTACTTTGTATTAAACGTACACCGTATTAATAAAGTATAATTTTTGCCTGTAAACATAATTCAATTTTTAAATCCTTCTTTTAATCTGTTAATGGATTGTGAGTATGTAGAATTTTAATAATTTTATCAGAATTTGGCTCAAATATCTGTTTTACGAGTATGACTTTTAACGTTCAACGTTTAGCGTTGATGACATCAACGAATGAAAAATATTGCAATATCGCTTTCTTATGCTCTAATTGAAACCGTCAGTAAAATCTATAAAATCATATATACCGTGGTTTTTTATAGAATGATTTTTATTTTTAATGACTCGAATTAAAAGTAAGTTAGAAGAAAAAAACGATAATTTTTTTCTTCTTCTATAATCATAAATTTTTTCACTATAATTATATTTTAGAAATCATAAGATATTTGTTTAATTAGTTATCATATGTTAGAAAATCTAATTACATCTAGTAATATAAAGGTTGGGTGATTTAGAAAGGTTAATATTTCATACGAATGATGTGTATTAAAAAAAAAAAAAAAACTACAGATATTTCATTAAATTCCTACTTTTTTCTTCTCGAATAGCCCATTTAGAGGGCACGCTTAATCAACTTTTAAGCCCATGCTTCTTTCATTTTTCTAGAATGGTGTTCATTGTCTTCTTGAGTCCATTTACTTCCTCTTTTACAAGTGAGTTTTTTCCTCTCCTGAAACTCTAATTCCTGTATTGTTTTTCTGAATGTTGCTCTGTCTTTTAAAATGTCTGAGTCTATTGAATTGTTTACTAGGTCACTGTCTATTTCTTTCAGCCAGGTTATCTTGTTCTTGTGAGTGTTTAGTAGAGTGAAGATCTGTTTTGTTAGTCTGGTGTTCTCCATTCTGTATATGTATCCTTAGAATTGCAGTCTTCTTTTCCTGATTACATCTGTTATTTTTTCCTATTTTGGAATATAGCTCATGGTTTAATCTTTGTTTATAATTTAGTCCCGTGTTGTTTTTTAGGCCTAATATTTTCCGTAAGATTCTTCTCTCTATTTTCTCTATTCTCTCTAAAATTCCTACTTAATATACTAAATAATAATTATTGAATAAAATGGCATATTTTTGAACTTTTTACCGCAACAGTAAAGGAAAAATACGAAGTGTTTCAATTTTAGAACGAAAAATTTTAAATAATGTTTTTCTTTTTTCAGTAATATATTATAAAAAATTACGGGAAAGATGAAGTAGACAAATAATTATAATTTATTTTAATGCCTAGCAATTTTTCTAAATGATAATCTTTTGGTATTTTTTTCTTTTTTTAATAACTTAGACCCTTCTCTTAACAGTTGCCAATTCTATAAAATTTTGTTTATATATTCGTTGGATAAATGTGAAATGACGTGATCGAATCGTCACAGAGACCTCAATAATTTTGATACCGACTTCTTGATTGATAATTTTTTCTTCGATTTCGGTTCTACTTTTCTAATTCTACTATTCTAATCCAAGAAAATAATTTAAAAAATATAACTTATTTAAAATCTCAAGACGCTTGTAATCATAATAGGTTTTACATATAAAATTTAAAATATCAAAATGTAACGCTACATCGGAAAGTTCTAAGTATTGATCTCGTACCATAAGGGGAGGCAACTTTTGGCAATAGTATTTTGATTAGGGAGGATGTTAGAATTACCAAGGGGTTTAGGGGAGATGCCTACCCCAACTTGTCACCGGAGTTGAAATTAGGGGAGACACCCTTCAGTAAATTAGTTTCTGATGTGTCAGTTCGGTTACGATCAGATCCGTTTTAAATCGGTTCTAATATTTATGTTGCCGCTTCAAATGATTTTTCTGATTTTAGCTTTATATTTTTTACTATCATTTACATCACAACCGGTATAGAACCGAATGAAGTTTTGAAATATTGCAACAGAAAGATATTTTTAACTATGTATTTTCTTAAGGAAACATTTTCTGTAAAACAGAAGTTTTTTTTATGATAATATATTTCAGTTAAAATTATCTTAATATACGTAAAAAACAGACAACATTCTGTACAATATCTTTTCACAGTTTGGATTTAAAGCGTTTAAAGAGAAACAAATTGACGAATTGTTTATAAGTTCGACGTGTTAAAAAAAAAAACACGCATACGACTGCTTATTAAAGATCTAAACTAAAACGCTTTGAATGCAGAAAGTATACGGTAGGTATTTAATTATGTATCATATATTTTATACAAGAAAAAACAAAATAAAAATTAGATTTGTTAAAATACTGAAGCGGATAATGGAGAGCGTTGACCGTTCATTACACATATTAAAGGAAGAAACTGTAAATTAAACATTAATAATAGCCTATTTCAGTTCAGTTAATAATTAGTATCTTCTTCCGTAATATTCTGTCTTCCTCATCGCATTAAAATTGGTCGGCCGTATACATTAGGACAAGGTTATTCGATTCTTATGGTCGATCAATTTAAAATCGATAGACGTAATAGATATGTAACGATAACGTTTTATCATTTTACTTCTTTTTTTTAACCGATACTCAAATGAAGTTATTTATAAAATTAAAGTGAACCGAATTTACTTGGATCAGTAATTTTCTCTTTAATATACGATCTTTCTGTGTTGCTGTTATTGAAGGTATTGTTACTAACTCAAAATATAATATATTTATAAGTGTGCACGTGCGTGAGCGCGCACTCTCAGATTCAGAAAAGGGTTAATTTTTACATTTTTAACACCAGCTCTAGAACTATGCTACAAGAACGAAAGTATGGTAATCAGTCAAAAAATGGGATATTGGGTTTTTTCATTCTCGACGTTTCATGATCCAGGAACCAAAAGAAAAAAAGAGGTAATGTTCGTATGTACGTGTGTTGGCGTGTTTGAAGCTTAATAACTTTTGACTGGATAAACTAATTTTGATGAAATTTTGTACTTAGACTCGTGTATATGAAGCAATTTGTTGGTAGAATGTTTAGGTGAATCTAGGGGGGGACAGGTAATAGTTTTTTTGGGACCAATTTTCTCAAAGTTTTGGAAACATAATTTCACTTTATATTAAGCTCAGTACATGCGTGTATTACCCATCTTACCATTAAAAAAAAGAAAAAAATTGCCCCAACATTTCTTCTCCCAATAAATCGAAAAAACTATGTTTTTATTTATTGCATATATTTTAACAGAATTCTTTTGTCTCTTCCTAGGCATAGTAATAGTGCAAGTGACAAAAAAATATTCTTTGCGGGAAATATAGTGGGGGGGGGAGGTGCTGATCAAGTTTAAAAACATCGGTTTTTAGAATTTTAAAACTTTTTTGGTTTATTTAAACTTTAAATATTTAAAAATTAAAAAAAAAACTGAATAATAATATTACAATAAAATTTCATCACAGTTCATCTCCATCACCAAAAAATAAATCTTAGGTAACTTTTAAGTGGTTCTACATTTTTCAATGGATTTTTTTTTTAGTTCTTCCATTTAACGTAGTAAACATAGAAAAATCAAAAAAATTTCTTGGAAGGTGATTTTGGAGAAGAGGGAGCAGAAAAATCTAAAAAATACCGATATTTTACTTTAATTTAAAAAAAAAATATATATAATGATAATTTTACAATAAAACTTCATTATAAATTACCTTAACCCCAAAAATAAATCTTAGGTAACTTTTTTCATGTATTATTATCTTTCCAATGTAGTATAAGAATATATAACAATGCCAGGAAAGTATTGCAGCATTGTTGCCAGCTTGTTTTGCTTTCATGGTATGTATTAAAGATACTTAAAAAATCTCTCAGTTTAGTAACATGATTTTAATTAACAAATCATTCGATCTAAGAACCGAGTCCTAATGAGATGACTTAGAAAGTTGAGCTGATCGTATATTCTAGGTATATGACAAAAATAAGTTGTGTACTCTTTATACAGATTCTAAATTTTAATTCTTATATCCTCCTTAAGAAGTAAAGAAAAGAGAGTAAATCAAAAATTTCCTAAAATAGTTCGTAATATACACATTCGTATAATCTTTTTTAGTCTAGAGTTACTTATACACGTTATTCACATGACAAATAAATGAAAGAATCATTTTATAACGTGTTAAAAATTAATATTTTAAATAAATAGAGTAATTTTAACGTAAAGGCAATTGACTTAGCGTAAGTTTTTTTTAATAAGGAGAATACTTTTGTAATATCGATAAATAAAATCGAAGTATGAACAGTTCGATAAGCGTGTGTGATTAGGAGTGTACTGGAAGGAGAAAAAGTATATATACATTTTTTAAATTGTAGGAATCAATACTAATTACTAAATACAGGTCTTCTCTCACTAAATACATTATGTATCAGAATTCATCTTAAGAAATTTTGTTGTTTAAGGAACACTGTACCTGTTCTCGAATAGTTCTTTTTGAAGGAAAAGTAATTTTTATTGCAACCTTTATTTCTGGGAGCAGCCAAAGCAAATTCATTATTTAAAAATTTACTAATTCCATCCTAGATAAAAATGCATTGATCTCACACAGACTGTTAGCTGGTTAGATACCCGTTAGATTAAAACTTAAATCGATCCTTTGATCGTGTACGTTGTATGAATTCAGTTTTTTCCGAGATAGATCATTATTTCTTACCATTCTTTCTTTTTTTCATTGATCTCTTCTTTCCCATTTTGAGTTCCATGATTGAAGGTCAAATCCTTCTAGATTCACGTTGAACTGTGAGGACCTTGGTATGATTTGTTATAAAGTAGCGTGCAAATTAATTCGAACATAGGGAATTTTGTTTTGTTTATTTTTATATTGTGACTTTACTGCTTGACCACACCCGTTCTGTAAGTTGTCTGTGTAATGTGAGCTTATTGTTCGTTGTTTATTTAGCAATTTTCATGTGAAAAATAGTGTTTCGTGAAAGTTTCACTAAAAATGTTATTTTTTTTATTACAAAATCACATTTTCGTATTTTTTGTTCTGTGTGTCTGGAACATAACTACAAAATGAAAATCGTTGTTCTTTCTAAGCATACCGTTATAACACAACGACAAATAGCTTCTGAGTATGATATTGGACTAGGGACAGTGAATTCTGTTTTAAAATAATTTAAAGAAACTGGTTCCTTTTCATCTCAAAAATGTGGCCGTAGAAGAAAACTACTCCAACACAGAATAGGTTATTAGCGAGAATAAGAATACTTGGTTCATAATTATCTACCGTGGACTTAAATCTAGAATTAGCAGCCAGTAAAACAGATTTACATGTGACAACTGACTACTATTAGAAGCCGACTTCTTGCAGCTGGGACAGGAAGCTCGTCGGACAGCTGAAAAGCAGCTTTTAACACCAGCAATGTGAAAAAAAGGCTCTTGTAGGTCAAAGCACATGCTAACTGGATCAAGGAAGACTGGAAAAATATTGTTTTCCGATGAGCCACATTTTTATGTTCTAATGCCGTGCTTTGAAAAGCATCACGTGAAAATACAATAACGGCTCAAATCCCACAATCAGTTAAACAACCCCAGAAAAAAACAATTTTGGGATTATTTCACATTTAAAGGCCCTTGTTCATTACTTACAGTAGATGGTACGTCAAAAAATTATGGATATATCAAAATTCTGAAGTAAGGGTTGCGACACAACTTTAAAACAGATTTCCACAAGGCAGCAAAAGTGTTCCAGCAAAATTTCGCGCTATGCCATACTATCAGAAAGGTGGAAAACATTTTCAAGGAACGAAACATTAAAAAATTCCTGGGCTAGGCAACTCCCCAGACTTAACCCGTTTGAAAGTCTTTGGGAAATATTTAAAAAAACCATTCTCAAAAAAGACACTACAAAAATACACCTCATTAAAGCAGTAATGGCGGTATCGTTTTAAAAAAATGTGACGAACACTTGTTGAATCAATGCCAGATAATTTACGTGAAGTAATGAAAATTAAAGGATGACTTAGTTACTAGATATTTACAAATTGTAGAGGTATAACTTCTTTTCTAAATAAAGTTACTTTTTATTAAATAACATCAGTTCGGATTAATTTGGACGCTGCTGTAGGTCAACTGAGTGTGGACTTCGTCTTGGGATTCTGTTTTTTGTCCAGTGGTTGTATAATAAATCTAACGAGCCTAATTACCAGGTAAACCTAATACTAATTACTTTTAGAATAAAAATACAAAATGATAGATGCATTACTCGGATAATAAAAATTTAGAAAATGACAGTTACACCTACATATGTTATAACAGTTATTTATTGTTGTTAATAATAGGATTAGATGCTTTTCATATAGCTATATCCAGTTTATCTCGAGAATATCTTATAAATAACTCTTAATTTGAGTTGCTGATTTTGATTGAGATCCACGTCTAAATTTATCATAAAAAGTGTTTTTAATAAATGTTAGTCTCTGTTCAGGTAGATTTGATTCTAATCCACGGACAGAGATATTTATAATTTCTAGAACCTATTGTAAGCTTTTATTAGCTTTTCTAGAACATATTGTTACATATATTTTTATATATACATTATTTTTAGGTCTTGGGAAGGCATCCACCAAAAGGAAATAAAATCAATTTAAAAAAAAAATGTATATAGGATATGTTTATCCTATAAACTTCTAAAGTATAAGGATAAAAGAATCTGGTATCTGTGATTGGAGTAGAAATATGCTTAGATACAATTTATCCTTATTGATTTTTACCTTGTAAATATAAAAAAGAGCAAAAGGTTTGAAAGGGTAATTTGATACTGAATGTAAGTGAGAGTAAAAAAAAAGGCGTAGATCTGACCCTGTTAGATCCTTTATGCTATCAGTACCAGAATTTCGATGATAGTGCCAGGTATTATCTGGTAGAGCGAAGACTAACACGCTTATTACATTCCCTGTCTAATTGTTAAATATTAAGCTTTAAATTAAAAAAAAAATTATTTGCACAGTAGAGGAAGGAAGGTACTTCTGCATCAAACCAGACAGTCGACGATGAGGAGAAAATATATAGCAATCTGAAATCGTTAATTTTTTTATTGATTAATTTAAAACCGAACCAGATTTACAACGTCATAAAAATTCTTGCCATTTTCAGTTGTTTTACGGCCAGTGGAACTGAAAATGGCCACAAAAGTGATTGTAAGTGTTAGGAATTATGTTAAATTAAAGCGATTATAAGTGTTATGAATTATGTATGTATTTACAGTTATGTTAAATCAATTTATCATTAAGAATTTTAGTTATTTTTTCATATAACTGTTATGAAAAAATTTATTTAATTTAAAACATCAATGTACTGTTTTTTGTAAGCTTCGGCTTCATAAAAAAATAAACCTAATCCGAAAAACATTACATTTTAAGTAAATTTCTACAAAATTTGTAATCTGTTTTTTTTTTTTAAGAGATACGGACCTGTAATGGATAATCGGAATATAATACGTTTACTTTTACTGCAGCTTTTGTTATAGATATATTTTTTTAAATATTTGTTTCGTTTTAGAATTATTATATTTGACAAATCATTAAACAATATTAAAAAAAAAATCGGTTGCTTGAAATCTTCTTGGGTTATAATAAAAATATTTTATTCAGTTTAAACAAATTTAAGAAGACAAAAAGGACTGATAAAAATTAAAAAATTTGATTTAATATAATGTTATATTTAATCTCGTTTAGAACATGACTGGTTTCCAAATGTAGGGTACTGTACTTTAAAGAAGGAAGTGTTATATTCACACGGACACACAAATATATATATATATATATATATATATATATATATTATACTTACGTACTCATATATTAGACTAGACAGAAACAATTGGATAATTAACAAGTTTGACGAGTATATAGTGGTTACATGGTGTCAAATGCAGTTAACTTTAATATGTCTCGTATAATAATGTCATGACAAATGCAGACTGCTGTGGGTTCTACCACATAAATTTTTGTTTATATGATGCAACACTCTGATAGAATGAATTTGCATAAAATAATGATTTGGTTCTATGAATTTAAAAAATTATTCTTCGTTGTTTAAGATTTTGGACTTCTATTACTCGATCCTCTAAACAACTTGAAAAAATGAAAATGTAAATCGAAATGCAGGAAATTAAATTGTTTAATTAATTTATCTTTTTCTCTTTATTAAAATAAAATTTAAATAACACAACAATACTTGTAATTAACTGAAGTTTTAAATAATGTATTAAAACTTTACAATATTGAATACTTGAAAAATCATTCAATAATTTTACTTTCCAAAGTTTTGTAAAGAAAAGTCGATCTTTTCCTCTAATATGGGATCGAATCCCAGTTTTTAATTTAATTTTAAGTTGTATTTAGAAAGAAGTATCAATCTATTTGGATAAAGAGCGTAACCGATAAAAAGGGAATTAAGGTGTACGGATAATCGAATGATTATTCAAAATTATTTTGGAATTTAGCATATCATTTTCCTGTAAGGACCTTTCAGATGTAACGTATAGAAGTCCAGTAAAAGGTGATGAGAGAGATTTTATCGTTCATTCAATTAAAATTAAAACATTTTACGGAAAGTAGTCATTTGAAACTTCCGTTTACTTTACACATATTATTCAATTTTTTTTTTAATTGAAAAAAAAAAATGATTGTAAATAATGTAACTTTTTGAATTCTGATAATTATTTTTTTTTTTTTTACTCGTGGATATCACAAAAATCTGAAAAAAATCGTATTTAGTCGATTCAAGTTTTTTGAAGTTTGGATGATTATCATTTGAAATTATGTTAACGACCAGTTGTTTCTATTCTCTATAAGCCAATTAATAAGCATAAAAATGCTTTCGCTGGGATCAAAATTCAATTCGAAGAACAAAAATTCAGTTTTATGCAGACATGTAAAAGTGAACCTGACTTAAGAAAAATATCGAATAAACCATATATTATTTCTAACTATGACAATTTCAAAACCCTAAATTAAATTTGATGAATTGAATAAAAGACCGTTCTACTAGTCAAAAACGGTTGGAATATCGAAAAAACAATTTGTCCCATTACTAATCAACTTATCGAACGTTATATGTTCGGTGAGAACCGCGTATGTTGTAAGAAAAACGAAAATAGTAAAGCTGAATGTTGCAAATGAAGATGGATCATCTTAAAAAAAATTTTCAAGGGACTTACTTTACCTTTCTTATTGTGATATAGCGATGAGTATGAGTTCACCGCTTCGATCTCGAGGAAAGACTCAAAGAAAACCATTAATCATCTCATCAGTTCAAAGCAAATTCAAGATGCAGCTTTCGACCGAGAAATTTCTTTTGACTATTTTTGGGATTCAAAACATTTTCATCTGATTGATTAAATATAGGCGGGACAGTACTTAGAATTCTGGTCAATATATTAAGACCTTGAAACAACTATGAAAACGTGTTTGTCGAGTTCAGAAATCAACAACGCCCATAGTATTGCGGCAGGATAACGTTAGAGAGCAACAAACGCTAGATGTTCTTAAAAAACTGAAATTTTATCGACTTCATCCACATTTTATTCTCGCTTAGGTGTAGAGTGATTTCTACTTACTCCCTAACCTTAAAAATGTTATCAAAGAACTTATTCCAATGAAGTTGATAAAATGGCGCAGTATAATTATGAATAAAAAGAAAATCGTTCCCTGAGTTTTGTATTGACGACATGTTGCACGTTGGGAAAATGTATACTACTGAATGTTAATTGTCAAAAAAAAAAGGGATTCATTAACGATTACTAGTCAATAACTTACGTAATCATACGTTTTTAAATGACTTCTTTTTCCCCTCAAAATAGTCATTTGTGTACATTATTTTTCAGCCTACCCTCTTTTGTATCATTTAAGATCTATTTTGACCAATTCCTAAACTGATTTATATTGAAGCAGAAGGCCTACCCGATTCATTTGAGTGTGGCTTATTTATAAAATTATCCCGTAAATCTGTAGATAGAAGAAATATGTAGATAATTTTTTATATATCATGTTTCTAGGTAAACCTCTAAATACATTAGTCTACAAGTTTTAATTAAATGATAAAATATATATGTTTAAAGTGTAGACCTACAAAAATTATTACAAGATTAATCTTCAAATTAATGAAGTTATCTTCATGTTAATGAAGTTATAGTGGAAATAAATAAAATTTTTATTTTATTAATTGGTTTACACGATGCATTTTATTTGTAAAAAGTTTTAATTTTTTTTATAATTAACTGAATTCAAAAAAAAATTCCGTTTGAACTGATCGATTCATCTCTAAATTAGTTGATTTTAAAATTATTCGTAAAGGTTATAAATTAATATATTCTAGAATTTTCTTAATAAATAACTACGCGTATTTTCACTTGTCGATAAATAAGTTTACAGTACTTATTAGCAAATGCACGATTCCCAGTCGCTTTAAAACTATAGTCTCTTTTTTTTTTTGTTTTACCTCCGGAACCACCGTTAGGTTATATCTTCAGAGGATGAGATGAATGAATTGTAGCGTGT
>JAAAKQ030112377.1:0-14020 GCA_010016005.3 Zanna intricata
TTTTTTCTTATTTTTAGATATAGAATCCGTTTCCGAGAGATTGCCGTGCAGTTTTGATACACTCTGTATATATATATTTATATATATATATATATATATATAAAACTTACATATAAAATTTATATATATATATAAATTCTTTTTTTTAATTAATAGTTTCAATGTACAGTTTTTTAGGGTTTAACAGCAATCTGTTTAGAGTCGTGCATTATAGTTGGAAATGTAATTTAAAGGAGGGTTTAAAATGGAACTAGAAGAGCAGGGGAGGTTGAATAAGGGAAGAATATGTATGTGTAGATATATAGACTCATAGAGAGAGAAAGAGACGGCTGTCACCATTGAGGGATGGTATGGGTTTTTCTATATAGAGGGATGTTGCTGTTGTGTGTGGAGGAATGTGTCAGAGAGATGACTGGTCGTCCCGTGGGATAAAGTGCGAAAGAGAAAGAGAGAGTGAGCGAGTGAGATAGAAAGATTTCTGTTGGAATCGGGATCGAGAGGTCCATAGGGTGTCAGTGGGGAGATCCCAGTAATTTATATGTTAATATGCATTCCTATATTACTGGATGTACTGTATACTGTATATATTATATAGTACATTTCAAATCTACCCTTCCGGCCAGTAGGCTACCGCGACTTTAATCACAAATTGACAATCCCTTCACACTTTATCATGAATAATAAAATAGTGTACAGTTCAACACATTATCGATGTTAACAAAACGAAAAGGTAAAATGTCATACGATGTAATCAAACGTTACATTATAATACTAAATCTTTTAAATTGTTTATAGTGTCGAGATGGAAAATAATTCTATGCATTTACATTAAATAACAATTTTATTTACATACAGCATATCTACCGTAAAAAAAGAACCATAAATCTCTCATAGATACCAAAAAATCAGAAATACCCAAGTTAGTAATATCTGAGATACAATTAACATTAATGACAAAGAAATGATTGAATTAAATATAAACTATTCAAACTAATGAAGAGTAACTATGTTTTTACAACCTATCCTGTTACAAGAATCTCAATATAGACACAGGAAAATCCCAGTTGTATTTTTACGTATTACCATGATCGTTATATATCAAGATGATATTAAAAATGTATTGTAATAAAAAATAAATTACATCGTTATTTTGGATTACAATCAATTTTATAAGTTTTAGAAGTACCAAATAAATAGAAGTTTGTTAAATTAAATCCTGAGCGAGTTAATTGTAAAAAAATACATTAATAAGTGGAAAGCTGGACTCTCATTTTAAATTTCAAACAACTGTTCCTAAAAAAGATTACTAAAATGTTATGTAATAAATTAAAGTGTTTGTATGTAAAAAATAAAGAAAAATATATTTTACGGAGGACACCAGGTTCATTTTAATCTTACATTATAAAAGTCCCTTTACATGTTAATAGCATGGTAGAGTTAGAGACGTAGGTAAAGACTTTTATGAATTCAAAACAATAAAAAAAAAAAAAACTGTATATTTTTTACTAGTGGTGAGCAAATTGACTCAATATTATTATTTCCCGCCTTAAGCTGAGTCCTGCGCATATCGCTTCGTTTGGTATGGAAAGGACGTGACAGTCTGGAGTAAAATCATGGCAGATACAAGTGCTTTCTACTGCTGAGGAGCGTTTGGTGGATTCTGTGTGGGTTCACGAACACCATAACTTAAAGAAGACAATGACAGACATTTTGTGATACTTTGCTGTGGGGTTTAGAAAGCCGCCGCCATCATGACCAACGTTATTCGCATACGAGAAGAAAACCTTTGAGACGGGAAGTGTTCTCGATGTGCCACGTAACGGAAGGTTTCGTACTCGCGCCTGAAACTTGTGTTTCTGTGGCAGAATCGAATGAATGATCGCCGATGAAGTCGATCTGTAAGCGGTCAGCAGAATTAGGCATTCCGTGATCGATTATGCGAGACCACATGCGGAAAGACTTGAATGTTCCATGTTTTGGGCCATCCTCCGTGAATAAGTTGAGTGATCGTAACTTGGAACAACGTATGCATGCATGTGAAATGCTGCTCGCGCTCTTCTCATATGCAAATGATCAAAAAAATGTTATGTTCTCTGATGAGTGTGCGATTTATTGTATCTCTCGAAATCGTAAAGTCTTTTTTTTTTGAAAAAAGACAATTTTTTTTTGTCTTTTTTTTGGAAAAAGATAATTCGCACTTTTATGAGGAAATCGAGAAAAATCTGCTAAATTTTGTGATTTTGGCAGGGATAACGGCAGACCGTCTGCTTAGATAAAATTTCTTTGATGGCTCTGTGAACCAGCTATCTTCACATGATTAACACGTGATTGCTTCCAGAATTAACGGCAAGAGGAATAGCTGACATCGTTACACTTCAACAAGACGGCGCTCCACCACATTTTAGTTTTGTAAGTATCTGCATACGGCTAAATGAACTGTTTTCAAACCAATAAATGAACTTTGAAACTTTGTAACCTTATTCACAATAAATGTTAATTTTATCCCAGACATAAATATTGAAATATACTGTTTTTTGTATTCATAATAATGTTTATTTACATATCTAACTGCACTTTGCTACTAACATGTAAAGGGACTTTTCGCCCACACTATAGATGTTAAATGAAAGAAAACTGTTAATATTAAAAAAGAAAATAATTAAATATTTAAAAAAAATAACAAATACTAAACCTGTAAATTTCATATAATACCATTAAATTTAACCTTTAATTTAGATCCTAAGAATTATAGTTTGGCTTAACTTTATCTAGGACGCAGAAATCAGGATGAAATCTTTTGCCACCGACACTCCTTAACGAAAAGTTTCCGAATTTACGTTAATATGAACTTTCTTCTTTATTTTCACTTGTAGAACATGTGCAGAAAATATAATAAATTGTTAGTATATCATTCTGTGTATATTGTTATAACATCAGGTCTATTTCTAAGCTTAATAAAAAAAAAGAAAGTAAATCAAGATGAAACAAAATATTTGCGGAGTAAATTAAAAAAAAAAGAAAGTTGACTGTATTTACGATAAATGATTTCGTTCTCGCTAAAACATACTTTTTATAATATTTACATATTCAGACAACGGAAGTATAAAAAGAAAATAGATACAAAAGTTGCATTAACTTATACGTTGTACAAGCGTAGGAAAATGTGAGAGTTATTGAGAGTAAATGAAAAGAACGGGGGGGAAAGATTGGCATTAATCCAAAAACGGTCCAATTTTTTGGCATTAATATCTTTTTTTATTTTTTTTTAATGTTGATATACGAGATGTGAATCATCCATTTCATACATCCAGCACTAAATTGCAAACATCTATTTAACAGATACAGAATTTAAATGAAACCAACACTTTATGTAATGGTATGATTTAAAGCGCTGTAACTCAGAAAACGCAATCCAGATAAACTCATGAATTTAAATTTACCTACTATTTTAAATCTTTATGTATATATATATACTTCAGTACTTTCTTTATTTTTTAACTAATGAAGCAGTACATCAGAGCTCTTTATAATATATTGTTGGGAACGTTTAAATCTAGGTAATAAAATATATTTTTGTCATTTCATGGAATCTTACTTTGTGAATTGTGTCAGTTTAAATTTAATTTAACGCTGTCATCCATTAAAAAGTAACTTGTTTATTTCATTTTAAATATATCATTCACTAATTTGAAAAAAGAAAAATAATATTATTTTATAACTAACCTCATAACCACATGTTGTAAAGTTCTTAATTATAAATCAGTTTAAAATACGAGTAGTTTTTTTTTTATAAATAAAATAAAATAAATAAAAATCATTAAATTTAATTAACAGATGTTTAATCATAAAATAAATATACATATATAAAACAAAAACTTAAAAATTTAGTTTAGGGGACAAATAGTTAATCCGATAGAAACAACATTATTTTACTTGAAGAAAAACTGATTGGTTTCACATCGCTTTTATAAAAAAAAAAAAAAAAAAAAAAAATTCGACAAAAATACTACGCTAATTAAGTGTTAACGAATTTTCTCTGTTGTACTCGTATTTAAATCAGGTGGAGGACATCAAAATTAAATAAATGTTCATAGTTTTTTTCTAAATATGAGTATGCATTCTAATTGGGATAATCAATCAAATATTGTTCAAACCTTCAATATAAAAAGAGATACAAGAAGCAACCTTTGTATTTTAATATATGAGAGGATATCTTTAAAGTAAAGACCATTTCATTGTAAAAAACATTATAAATATTTTTTATTTCTCTTAAACTACATACCTTATACTACTTCTCTATGTAATTGCCACATGAATTAAGACATTTGTCGTAGCGTTATATCAGCTTCAATATAATCTCGTCGTATTCTTCTGCTACAAGTCCAATTTAGCCGCTGATTAACAGCATTTTTAAGTTCATCGTCAACCGCGAATTGCTTACCACTCAAATATTCTTTTAATTTTCCCTAAAAAATGGTAATCAGGAGCTAAGTCTAGACTATATAGAGTGGGTGATCGTAAATTTCCCGTCCAAATGTTCTCAATAAATCACGTGTCGGATCTGCAACATGTGGACGTGCAGCAGGACGATAATATTAGTTAATAAATGCTGTTATACTGACAAACTAAATTTAAGATCTGTTCTGCAATTAATTTGAATATAAATAAAACAGTTCATCTTTTTTTTGGGGGGGGGATCGTATTTACAATAAATTTCGGAATAAATATTATATAGTCTAGCTCCCATTAATATGCCGATCGATATGGCGGTCGGCAATGTTTCTATCTTTCATCAGGAGGTTTCTGGATTCGAATGATAATAATCAGTCTTACCATTTTACAGCGTTATAAAATGTACAAATAATATTCCCACAAAACAGGTTTAAAATAAAGAGATGAATAAATTAAAAAAATAAAATAAGACCTCTTATTAATATATTATTACCAGTTAATACTCGTATTACGTAACATTTAATTTTATTGTTCATTTAAACAAAGATACCAATCTGTTGTTATTATATAAATAATTAACTGTGATTGAAAATCATTTTAATGATATAATGTAAAAAAAAAAAAAAACATTGTAAGTAAATGGTTTGTTATTTTTAGAAAATGATTCTCTCAATTATTAAAAAGAAAAATCTTTAAATTCTGAAGATTTATTAATGAAAGTGTCTATCATATTTAAATCTTTCATTTAAATTTATTATTTTAAACGGCATGGTATCGTGTAATGAATATGCGATACAATCGTCAACAATTGAATTTGAGTGATCCAACTGTGCACGTGCTGTTTGTAACACGTACAACAATGATAGAACTAGTTACTAGACAAGGAAGCACCAATGTTCTTGAACTTTAATAATTTCAATAAATTGAAGTAAAATCGTAAAAAATTGTTTTATTGTGAAAAGATTTCAAAAGTCATGATTTAGCTACTACATTTTAAAAGTAATACGACTCACTATAAATTTATTAAATTAATTTTTTTTTATACATATATCAAATAAGATAAATATAAAATAAATACACGCGCAATAAAAATAAAAATTAATAAAAAGAAAAGAAACTGTTATAATTTCAAACTAATTATGATAATAGTTTCAATGGTAGAACGTATTTTTGTTGGTTTAAACACGTGTCGTAATACATTTACAAAGAATAAATACCCGTAAGCCGATTTACGAATGAGCGTGGGCAAAGGGATAAGTAAAAAATAAGATTAATGAGTTCTTTTTTGATTGGATTATTACCCTTTACTATAAAATTTGTTTTACTTCTAGTACTGAACAAATTATTTATTTTAATCTCATCGTAGAATAATTATTTAAATGTCCAATTAGGCAGGAAAAACTACAATTCATTTTTTATGAACTGAAAATAAAATTAATTTTTTATATATAATAAAAATAATAATTAAAAATACCGCTAATACGGAGCCAGTAAAAAATTTATTTTTATTTCTTTTAAATTTTCTACAGTTTGATGACAGAATTTTTTTATCATTCATTATATATAAGGCCAAACAAACAACAACAAATGAAATGACTGAAATTCAGAATTTTTTCTAAGGAAAAATAGCAAAAAAAAAAAAATTAAAATAAAATGTGAAAAAGCTTCTTAGAAAATGTAAAGAAAAGTACTAGAAATTCAAAAAATACTTAACAACTTTAAAAGCATATAAAAAGTTATTCAGATAAATTTCAGGGTCGACTGAGGTCTCATTTGGAGAAAAACACATCAAGTTTGTCACCTAACATTCACTGGTTCGATATGGCTTCTATTTGTAATGCAACATACAACCCACCTGAAGTCGATTTCATTCCAGCCTGTAGCCAGAAGTTGGGCGTTACCTCTAGTGTTGCGGCTTTAATTCAATGTCTAAGCTCAACATCAGTAGGCAAAAGTGATATATAAACCCGACCTTTAATGAAACTCCACAAAAAAAAATCTACCGGGGTCAAATCTGTTAAGCAAGGTGGCCATGTAATTGGATGTTCACGATCGATCCACCAACCTGGGAATCGAGTATGATGAAAATCTCGGACTTCTAAGAGGTAGTAAAAAAAAGGGAAGTGGAGGAGGAGCGGGAGGTGGTACCGCGTGTCGCTGATAATAATGGCGTCCGTCTTGGTCATTATCGTCTAATTGAGAATTTAAAAGGTTAGAAGCACGTCCAGATAAACGGTACCATTTAAGGTTGCCTCCTGAAGAAAACCGAACCAAACAGTCGTTGTTTGCTTAAGGGGGCTTTCACGAATGAACTGCAAAGTTTCATAAGGGTTTTCGCTACCCCATATTCGGCAGTTATGGTTGTTCACCTTGCCATTGATGTGAAACGTTATCTCTTCCCTAAAAATTACATTGTATAAAAGTGTATCGTTGTCTGCAATTTATCCATCATTTCTATACAAAAAATGTAGCCGAGCAAGTTTATCGTTATCTGTAATGTGGAGAACCGTGGTCAGTTTAATACAGCTTCAAGTGCAATCGTTTACGTCAAACAGTTTCACGTGACGCGGGTCCAGTTGATTCCTTCGGACACAAAGCAATGCTTTCTGAGTTGTTCCACAGCAGCTTCAGGGACGAGTTAGCATTTTGATAAATTTTTTATGTTTAACAAAACAACTTTTCTCAACGAAGGTTTGGTGCCAATAGTAAATAGTATGGCTATTTGGAAGCTCTCTACCAGACTTTCTATATAAATTACGTTAAACTGCAGTTGCTGATTGCAAATCCTAGAACCAAAACACACAGCGAGCACGTTCCACACTAGCAAATATATTCCCATTTTTAACATCGCCGATGACAGCGTTGCCGAATTCGGTAATAGTGAGGTACGTGAATCAAAGCTTGGTGTGTTTTACTATGAATTGAGATCTGAATCAAATCTGTAAGTTATCTAAATAGATTTTTATATACTTTTAAATTTTTCGAGTCATTTTTTGAATCATTCGGCATTTTATTTTGATCATGACTCATTACGTAATAAAAACCTAATCTCATGAAACATGGTGATAAAATGATATAAATATCTGAGACATAAAAAAAAGGGATTTGTAAGGAAAATTTGAAAAAATTATACGGGCAAATAGGATGATAAATGAAAACAAAAACGATAAAGCAAATTCAATCAAGAAGGCAGACACCAAAAATGTTTTTTTTTTTTTAAATTTAAAGAGAAACTAGACAGGCTACTAACTATCTAAGAAGGAGCTTTTTACTAAAATATAACATACGTTTAGAAAAGTGGAAAAATATAATATACTAGTAGAAGAAGTAGAAAGAATGGAGAAGATAGTAATTATGAAGAAATGAAGATGGAAAAGAAGAAGATACGAATAGACACGAAGGACAGTAAAAATTTGAACAATACAGAAAAAAATTTGTAATAAACTGGTGAAAAAAACAATAGACCTATATATAATCCCGTAAAACTTCAGTTTTTCGGTTCATACATGAAAGAATCTCTAAATATTACAATTTATTATGTATGTTTTAGTTGTTATTAATAAGGAGATATCAAAAATAGTTACAATAAAAATTTGGACATATGTCAGGAATCAAACTCAGGGCTTTCAGTTAAACAATTTTCTAAGGGATTGAGTTTATATTTTACAGAATATGTTAAACTGTTAAATTCAACAAAATTGAATTTTTATTGAATATAATTTAATATATTCTAAACTATATAAAGCTTTTAAAAACATTTGATTAATTTTATTTTCTGGATAAAAATATAACCAAAGCATAACTGGAAAAATAAAGTGATAAATGTTGAGAACTTAAAAAGTAGAAGTCGTATAAAATAATGAATGAAAATAAACTAATAAATTAAAATATAATTAATAAACGAAAAGAAATTCAAACTCACATTAAAATAAAAAATTAAACAAAAGCAATGAAATCAGACCTAAAAGAAATAACGGTAATTTAAATAATAAAGTATAAATAAAATTTTAATAAAAGAAAAATAACTTTTCATTTAAGCAGTAAAATTATAAAGCAAAATAGAGGTAAAGGAAATATTTAAAGTTTATTAACAGAATTAAGAAAAAGTTTTCATACAGAAAAGTTGGATAATGTTCAGTCATAGATTTAGATATTAGGAAGAAAGTATTAAAAATAAATATTTATGTATTAATGAAATATTAACAACAGAATAACCAGAAGGAGGGGGGTTTACTGTACGAATTTAGAAAAACAAATTTAATGATCAATTCCCCACTTATAGAAATATTTGAGTCAAACTTTAAGAAAATCGGTTTGGTCAAATGTGAGATGTAAGGCCAAAAGCAGTATGAAACATACATACGTACGTACGTACGTACGGACATATATACGATTTTTTTCTGGTCTAAATGAAATAATTGAACCCTACGATACGTAAAAATTTATAAATACCCGATCTATATTTTTGATAAGATCACAATATTTACCCTTTTAATGTACCTATTCTAGCTATATTCGCTGAGAAAATAAAAATTATAGATAACTAAAATCAAAATAGCCATCGTATTATCTTTAATATATCAAAGAAATATATTGTACGAAGTACAATATTTTTTAATTCTTTAACGATGTATTCTACTTTCTGAAATAAAGAAGTTTTAAAATTAATCTAATTAGATGGTAAATAAAGTTTTTTAAAAAATTTGTTTTCCTTAATTAACCAGTTCTACGATAAAGAAAAACATATAAGTAGTACAAAAATTATTACAAAATATAAATAATAATTACAGTAATTTTGATGTTAATTATTGATAAGTAATTTAGACTACTTACGACTATTTAAATGGATTGAAGAAAGGTATTTAAAACTTACCTGTAAAAAAAAGAAGATAAATCAATTACTGAAATATAAAAATTACAGTTAATCAAAAAAGTAGGTGTTATTTAACAGTATTATGTACAATTATAGTAATTATTTAGATTGACACTAATGACTTAGGATCTCTTCTAATAGCTTTACGACTAGTTATTAATGTTAACATTCGACTTGATAAATGTCAGTAACAATCGTATATAATTTATACTTATAACATTTAAACAAAAATATTTTCCAGTTACTTCATGTAATTGTTTGTCTACTATTATAGTAATATGTGAATTAATAAATTAAAATTTTATTCGACTACAAAATTAATTGACTAATAAATAATGTTTTGTTATTATTTCCGTATTAATTAATTAAAGTTATATTCCATCCATTCATATCAAGATAAAAAATAAAAAAATAATAATAAAAATAATTATAATCAAAATACTTATCATCAACCTCAATGGAATTATTTTAATTGTTTCTATAAATTAAATTGAGAGTTCCTCAATTACATTAGATTACTATAAATTAAGAATGATTAAACAAGTAGTGTTTTTTATCTATTTAACATAACTATTACAGTTTTTACATAACAGTTTAGAATCGATTATAAACATAGTTATGTGACCGAGATTAGAAACATTTGACATAATTTAATTCATTTGACTATCTAATTCTGTGGATCATCTTGATTAATTGTACGTAATCATCAGCGTTCGTTCTCTCCCTATGATATTTATAAATAAATGTTTGACTTTGTATCAAATTCAACTATTTCGTTAAAAAGAGGAGGGGTGTGGAGGATTCTACACCGCAGTGTGTAAGAAAAAGACCTCACGCCGAGGTACACGAGTCGAGTAATGATAAATCAGGTTGGGAGCGTCTATATCGGGTAATTCAACCGCAATCCTCAGAGCTAGTCATGACGTTGAAAAAAATTCGATAAAAAATATTTTTTTGTACTTTTTATATACGTATAAAAAAAATTATTTTATAAATTCTAGCTCTTTATACAAGTACGGGAAAAATTATATTGCCGAAAAACAAGCGTAAAAAAATAAAACCGCCGAAAGATGAAAAGTATTAAGCTAAGTTCGTAGTCTGTGTTCCAATCTCTCCTCTCGAGTCCAGTTTTATGACGGTTAACCTAAACCTTCGCTGTGCCTCTGAAACACTTTTCAAAGTATAAAAAATTTAAAATTGCATACGGTTTAAAAAATACGTTTAAAAAATTTTGTCTTTTCAAATTGCATACGGGCTAGTTATTACCATGAAGAATAATGATAACTTCGACGTTAAACATTAGAGGAAAGTTTTAAATAGCTTTTAACTTTTGACCATGAAAGCTACAAATTATGTCACTAACAACACAAGTGACTTCCTCCGGAAGTGCATTGCATACTCCAAAAACTAGAGCCCCGAAGAGGCGCATTCTTCCTGGGCCGGAAGGCTTTAGCACCGAAAGGATTTCAGGAGTCGGACTGAAGGAGAATCTTTCCGGGAGAACGAAGCACACACGCAGATTTTCTCCCAATATCAGCCCTGGTGAATATTCAACCGGTCTTCAGTATTCAGGAACGAAAAAAAAAATCCAATTTTCTGCATTTTGATTTTTTACACTTTTGGTTCAGTCGATTGCAATCAAAAGGGAAGATACACAACTAGATGTCCTATATCTAGTCCACAACAGTCCTAAATCCAATATTTCAACATCCTACGGCTAATCATTTTTGAGTTATGCGAGATACGTTCATATGTACACACTTCATGCCAAAATTAATCAAAGTGAATTCAGGGAAGGTCAAAGTATATATTTCCGTTGAAATCTGAAAATTGAAATTTTTCAGCATTACAATACTTCCTTGTAATTCGTACAAGGAAGTAAATATTCCAGATGCAATTGTGAAGTAATGGTAAACGATTTGTTCGGATGTTCAAGTTTCTATTTTATGATTCTTTTAGAGGGACAATGTATTATCAATAACCAGTTCTATAACAAATCTCTCTCTATCTCTTTTTCTGTTTTAGCCTCCGGAACTACAGTAAGGAATTACTTCAGAGGATGATATGTATCAAAATAAATGAAGTTGCCGTCTTATATAGTCTCAGGTCAATCATTTTTGAGAGGTGTGGTTAATTAAAATCCAACCACCAAAGAACACCGATATCCACGATCTAGATTCAAATTCGTAAAAAAAGTAGTTACTTTTCATCCTAGTAAAGGTAAGTTTACCTTTAATAGGATTTGAATCTTAGAACTCTCAACTTCAAAATCAACTGATTTGCGATATCGCTTTAACTATTAGACCAGCCCGGTAGGCTGTATAACAGATTTGATCAAAAAATAAATTAATTATAGGAAAAAAATAAGTTAATAGATTAAAAAGAGTACATCTTGTTAAGGATGATTCCTCGTCTATACATTGATCAATTCAAAAATAAAATTATTAAAAAATTAGGAGATTCTGATGCTAAAAAACATAGTATAGTTTAGACGTCGAGTTATCAAACTTCTTTTTCTTTAGATTGCCTCAATGGTTCAATATAGGGAATGAAATTTTCCAGCAACGAACATAAAAAGACAAACAAATATACGAAACGAACTGAAGCCTTCACGATTTCTTCGACTGGCATAAAGAACTACTCTCATCTAAAAGTGATGGGCTATAATCTGGATGATTATTTTGAAACAGGTTATTAATTAAAATTACTTAATAAACTGTATGCAATAAAAAAATATCCGTCTGTTTCTTTGATTTTAAAATGACCCTTGTTTAAAGTAAACTACTGCATATTCTAATGTAATACAGGTTTTTTTAACAACTTTCTTAGTTTATATGGTTTACTTGTCTTATAAATTATTTTATGTGGTTTCTCGATCGATCATAGGAAGTAACAATAAAGTAGTAATTCAAAATAAGTTATAACAGATGATGATGATGATTTCAAATGATGTGAAAAATAAAAAAATCACTTATGTATTAAAGTTTCGATCTAATCCAATCAAACAAAAATTAATAAATTTTACAACTTAATCGTACTGTACCGATTAAAAATAGCAAAAATAAAGAGAAATTAAATTTTAATATTAATTTTTGCTAATAATTTTGTTCGATTATTGATTGAACCAATAAATTTAACTTATTCAAATATTTATATTGATTTAATCGTTAGATAATAAAAGAAAAGCTAATAAAAAATTTAAATCCCTTTTCTTTCTTCATTGGCTTTAAGACAATTATTTTATTAATGAAAACTTTTAGTATAGATTTAACTTTATAATTTACTTAATAAAAGTATTAAATTTGATTATAGTTGAAACAAAACAATGTCTTATCTTAAAAAAAAAAATAATAAAAAAAAGTTAAAAATATATAAAAAGGTTTTAGCAGATAATTCAAGCAAAATTAAGATCTGTAAATAACGTGATAACCTCAGGATTAGATAATAAATTCTATTGGGACAAATCTAAAGGCAAAAGGAGGGAGAGATTTTCAGATATAAGAGCGGAGTGAAGTGAAGAAGACTCTATTATTTTGCGGTGTTAGCCTGTATTCAATTAGCTTTTCCGAAGCCTCCGGCTAAGCCGGAGAAGATTTTCTGTAGACTAAACCGAGTAGAACAGTCTCCCTACGATATACCACGATTTGTTGTCTTTTGGAATTCTCCCAAACTACGACGATTCCTTGCCCGGGGGGCCGTTTACATTCATCTCGCTGATAAACCGAGACAGAATGATTTACACACACAGAGTTCGCTTCTTACCGATCTCCCGACACTCTTCGACTCGGGCTCTTAAAACCACGTGTATATTACGCTCCCATGAAATATCTTACATTTAGTTACTCGTTTACCTTTTAGAAAGCCATTAATCTTACAGAAAGAAATTAACTAAGACAACTAAATAAATTGCAACAATTTTTCATTCTCTGTTGTATGTTATCTCGATGGTAATATAACGAGATAATCATGTAAATACTATCATAATTCTACAGCATTTTAATTGTTATTAATTAATTCTACCATTATTATTTCATAAACGTTTATTTGGAATAATTAATTACCTATGATAACAGTACGTATTATGATACGTTATACAGATGAAACATTTTTTTTGTCGAAATAATTTATAACTATCATAAAGAACAACGATATTAATAACAGTAAATAAATATTTATTCGTCATTTATTATAAATAGATTTAAATTAGTAATGATGATGATGATGGTTATAATAATTAAAACAACATTCAATATAACTCACTTTTTAAACTAATGTATAAATTACATTACGTGAATATTGATAATGACAATTAAAAGAAACAGTAAAGAAGAATGTATTAGTAACATGATAAATTATTAGAACTATTTTAAAATATCGTTAAGATTCTTAGACGGTCCACTGAGAATGAATATTATTAAGTTTAATTTTAAAAATTCATTCAGTACATTGTTTATTAATTTTAAATGATAATATTTTTTACTATATAGCTAAGAAAATTTTTTTGGCTAAATTTACTAATTTAATGAAATCTATATACTCATCTAGGCCAACCAAAAGACCAGATTAACACCAGATAATATTGAAGCTCTCTTTATTTGTTTAGCCTTCGGAACTACCGTAAGGTATTACTTCAGAGGATGAATAAGGATGATGTGTATGAATGTGAATGAAATGTAGTCTTGTACAATCTCAGGT
>JAAAKQ030112388.1:0-14020 GCA_010016005.3 Zanna intricata
ACATGTACCCAGTTTTTTGAGTTACCTTGAATTCACCAAGGCAGATGGTAAGCTCATCAGGCTGGTCTAGTGGTTAAAGCGACATCGCAAATCAGTTGATTTTGAAATCAAGGATTCTAAGGTTCAAATCTTAGTAATGGTAGTTAGTTACTTTTATACTGATTTGAATACAAGTTCATGGATACTGGTGTTCTTTGGTGGTTGGGTTTCAATTAACCAGACTTCACCTGAGCTTGTACCAGATTTAACCACAACTGAGATTGTACAATACTACACTTCATTCACATTCATACATATCATTCTCATTCATTCTCAGAAGTAATACCTTACAGTAGTTCTGGAGGCTAAATAAAAAAAAAAAAAAAAAAAAAAACGAAAAGAGAGGAAAAATGGTAAATATGAGTTAAAAGAATGCAATAAGAAATTACAGTTTTTTAATGTAAGATAAACGATTTATTTGCTTAATTACGTACATTATTAATGTATAACGTTTACAAAAAATAATTGTACAAAATAATACAATCAGATCAATAAAATTATTAGTTTGTTCTAATAGCAGTGTAATGATAAAAGGCAATGTATAATTAACAGCAATAAAAGAAAGTACATGTAAATTTAAAAAAAAAAACTGCAACAACAGAATAATATTTATACATTATGAAACAATTCAACTTGTTATTGAAAAATATATTTATTTACAATCTTTATTATGTTGCAAACATTAACTAGAAAAATATTAAATTAAGAAATGAGAATGTTGTCCACGTATTAAATTAACATAAAATTGGAAAATTTAAAGCTTAAATCTAATATTGCATATTTAATACATTCTAACATTTATAAAAATACATTAACAAGCACTTATTACATGTTTAAAATTTAATTTTAAAATGAATGCATGGAGGCAGTTTTTATTGACTTGGTTTATAGATTAGTAGAGCAATAACAAAACTTTTATTATTGTTTATAAAAAAAATTCACCAGACAATGACCAGTTTTGAAGAAAAAAAGCAACTATCCCTTCTAAAAATATAATATCAGTCTGTATAAGCAATAAAAATGTGAATTCTGATACTCATGAAATGAATTGTTAAAAAAGTATTGAACAGCTTTTACAGTACAATTTATTTTAACATAATAGTTACAGAAACTTTATTTGAATCTGAGTTAGCTTTTTGTTAAAAATTTAACCATTCATGAAAAAACTTGAGCATCTCAAAATAAAAAAACAACATTCTAAATGAATAAAATGTTGTTTCATATCATGGAAAAAGTATACAATAAATTTATAAGCATATGTTAGGAAACAAAATGTTCAAAATTTATGATTTTTTGGTAGTCTGTGTTTCTGATATCTTTGATTAAGAAATAAAACCGGCACCAACTGACAAATCATGTTGGCCTATTTTTCATAATTTATACAATGGTAAGTGTTTTCATTCTCTGTCAGCGGTACATAAGGTATAATATTTAGATATTGTATACTATGTTGTATTCCAAACACCACAGCATTCAGACATTGTACCAGTAGCAATCTCTAAGTAAGCTTCATTTAGAGTAAAAGCTAACTAAGACTCATACAAAGCTTCTTTAACTTTTGTCTTAAAAATAAAGTATACAGTAATTAATATAAAAATTGTTATACTTGTGTAAGTTATCAAACTATACTATTTCTAGTCCTGGTATTAAACTTTCTACACTTGTCATTCATAAAATCCCTCTGTAGAAACAGCTCCTCTAAAACTGGTATCAATTCATAGTTGCATAGAGTACTTTAAGCTATAATAGATAATATTTTGTTATAAATTAAACAGCTATTTCATGCAATTTTGATTCCAGTTTCATGCCTCTTAAATATCTTCATAAAACAATTTGTTCAAATAATGAAACACATCATTTATTTTTAATGAATGGTACCCAGTTTCAACCTATCTTAACCCTTCTCATAAGAATTTATTATAGGAATTAAAAACATTGAATGACTTACTTTTAAGTTTTACTCAAATAGTTTTTCTAAAAAAAATTTTTGGACTTAATTATACTACATGTTTTCCAGTGAAGCTATCAATGACACTATTAATGGTATGAACTTATGGTATTAAATAATGTCAGACAGTCAGGATGAGCATTCACCCACACAAAAAAAAAAATAATAAGACTACAAATCACAGAATCAATTAAAAAAAAAAATAAATTTCCTCATAGAAAAAGGATAATACAATACATCAAGATAATACATATATTAAACAAGACATTAATTATAATATAAAAAGTTCATACGTGTCACATATAGTCAAGATCAATACATATTCAAACAATACAAGATTTATAAATGTATTAAATTTGACAAAGATATGTTATTAAATTAACAAACACAGCATATAGTTAAATATGTTATTCAAAATTCAACTAAATATTAAAAAGGTTTTGTATCTTTTTCAAGATGAGTACCATTTATTAGTGCACCAGCAACTCCATTAAAAAAGGAGCTACATAATTAGTTTTAAAAGGTTACTTGGAAGATCTGTTTAAATACACTTTAAAAATGAGTAATTTATAATTTTAATATATATCTACCAATTTCTGTAGTGGAGTCATTTGGAAGGTTCCAATTGTTTGAATTCTTATCAGGCATGGTACATTTCATGTGCTACAACCTTTGAACTTAGGAGGTGAGATTAATCATTGACAAAAAAAACAACTTAAATCCTTACTTGGGTGCCTGTATTTCATATTGCGGCCTGAACTTCAGGCTAATATTTCACTTTTGTTACGTGCAGTACTAAGCTTGGATTTAAATGCCAATAACAGGAAATAATATCATAGATATTTTATTAAAAAAGAATATAAATAAATAAAGATTTGCAGCATCATCATAAAATAAAAGATAATAATCATAAAATAATGAACATATTTTACTTTCATAGGGAAGCATTATTAAAAATATTCATATTTTTAGTTTCACTGAAAACTAAAAGCTAAAGTGAACAAAATTTAGTGTAATATTAATATTACTCACTTTCTCTTAAGTTTATTGAGTAAATTACTCATTAAACTCTTTTTTTATTCAATAGTATAAATATTAATCATAACATAATTTAAATAATCCTGGATAAAGAAATGTATTATTATTTTTTCCAGAAAAAGTTTAAGGAATAAAATATTACTTTTATTTAGAAATAATATTAATATTTGTATTAAATGCAGGGTCTTCATATAACAATGGTGAGATTTATGTAATTCAGATCAAGGCAGTAGGGAAACTTTGAGAAGTTATGTTGGTAGCCCTGATGCCTCCAACCCATAAGTTTGTGTAACAGCAGACCAAACTACTGCACTAATTTTTTTATTGCTGCTGAGGTCTGTTACTATGTTCACTGTTCAAGAAAAGGCAAAGTGTGTTTTGCAGAACGTTGAATTAAAGTCTGTAACTGTAGTTTAACATGGATTTTTATGTGAATATGGAAAAACGCCAATGCATGAAAATAATATATGACGCTGGTTCAAACAGTTCAAAGAAACTGGATCTGTTTTCAAAGAAAAATCAATTGCCAGACCGTAAGTACCAGAAAAAACTGTACAGAAAGTACTGTACTTACAGAAAAAACGAATTAGACAATATGCAATCAGAAATCCAACCAAATCCATCTCTCATCGAAGCCTTGAGTTAGATATTCTGAAAAAAAAAATTCACAAAGTTTTACACAAAATATTAAAGTTACACACAAAATCCAGCTACTGCAGGAATTGAAACCTGATGAAGAAAAATATTTCAACTTCGCTGCTGAAACTTTCCATAAAATTGATCATTTTTAGACAATATAATTTTTACATTACATTCCATATTCTATATTCATATAAGCTTCATTCCATATTTTTGGGTGTGTAAACAGACACAATTTATGAAAAAGGGGAGAATCCACATGTAATTTTGAGAAACAACATGCAATGCCTAAAGTTAATGTTTGGGGTGGTCTAATGAAAAATTGTGTAATTGGACCGTTTTTCTTTGATTAAAAAACTATTAATGGAAATGTTTATCTCAATATGTTAAACAATTACTGCTTTCCTCAACTGTATGAACTTGAAAACATGCAATGAATTCATTCCAACAAGATGGCACACTCCCGATCTTTAATACATTATCAGCCAGGCTTTCAATGAAAAATTTGGATATCAGTGGATAAGCCAGCAAAGGGACCTATATCCTGGTCTCGAAGGAATCCAGATTGAAACCTTACAATCTTTTCTTGAGGGATGTATATAAAACATTGTTTATTTGCAAAAAATATGTGACCTATGTCAGTTAAAGGAAAGGAGTAATGAAGCAATTGTAACCATAACAGAAGACATCATAATTCGGGTATTGGCAGAAACTGAGTATCAATTAAGACATGTGCCGAGCAACAAATGGTGTGCAAACTGAAATTTATTAGTTATGTAATAAAACTGTCTGAGATAACAAATTTGATAAATAAACAACATTAACAATAAGTACTTTTGTTTTCATTTAATCAATGTTCAAAACCCCACCATTATTTTATGAAGAACCTGAATATTAAAATTAAAAATAAAATATGTTCTATAGAATAAAATTAATAAATTAAAATTTTGAATAAAATCATTAAGTTAATAATGATATTAATGTATGAAAATAAAAAGTAAAAAATGCGAGTGCAGTAATATTTAACCAGCTATTTACTTACTATGCAGATTCCCAGGTGTTCTAAAATGTAATCATACTTCATTATACTACTAATGCAATTAAAAGAATTATTTTCAAAAGTGTTCAATGAAGAAAAATTATGTTAACTATTTTATTGACCATTTATTACTACAAAATAAAACTTTGTTTCTCATTTCTATTAATCTATTGTTCATTATCAAATTTATAGTAAGTTTTACGTCAATCTACAACTGTTCTGATTATAATGTTTTATATCTATTATTAAAAAGTTGAGTTATAAATATATGAAATTAAATATTCAGCCTTTGATTTAAGAATTTCTGCATTATTTATATAACAAATGAACTAATAATAAGAACTCTGTAATCTGAATTATGAACTTAATAATATTTTTAATAATTTTTAACTAATTTAAGATAATTTAGAAAAATGTAACTAATAAATGGCAGTCAGCTCTGTATAAATTAAAGCTTTTTGTGTGAGAGTTGGGTTACTTATTTTAAGTTTTATGTTTTTTGGGAACATGTGACCTAGAATGTGGTACCCATTTTGTACTTTTTTATATAGTTGTTTTTCTTTGTAAAATTACACTATTTTCCAACACAAATGGCTATGATCCCAGCAGCTTTATCTGTGACCCTTCTAATATTCACAATCCTCTTACTACCCTCTTGTGAAATAAAATAAAAATAATATATTTCAGTAATGTTGGTAGTAGTTTTTTCAGTAAAAAAAAAATCCTTATATTAGGAACTAAAATAGTAAAAAATTATTTAAAAATTTATTAAAAAATAAAATAAATAAAAAATAAAACTCTTGAATAAATATTTTATATCATCTCTTAACAGAGCGTTATGTAATGTAAAAATTGCATTAGTGTAAAAATACGGCATTTTATATTTGTAATTCTAAAACATCTTTAAAAGTACATTTATAATGTAAAAATATATTAATATTCCCCTTCAAATAGTGATAAAAAATAGTACTTAAGCATAGATGTTTTCTTTCAAGACAGGGATTAACATAGATGTAAAAAACAATAGATATTTAAACATTTTCTACCAATAACTGATAAAAATTAAAAATTTTATCATAGTAAATAATATTACTGAAAATCTTCAAATATTTTTTTCATCTTAACTTCAGAGACCAAATATAATAATGAAACTGAAAATATGTGCTTGAAGTAAGATCATACTTAATTTTTCACTCTAACATAGTAGTATTTACTGAATCTATTTAAATATAAAAATAAATATTAAGAAACCAATTGATCAGAAAATCTAACAGTTACTTCAACTGTTAAGCTTATAATGAAGCCATTGAACAGATCTGTAGCCAGCTGGCTTTGTTACAACAAATTAAGAATTCATCTGGTCTACAAGTTTTCAGATCCTAAGTTCGGGTCCTGACTAGACTTATAGGATACAGATTAGAAGAAAATGAATTAGGATAAAACAAAGAGATAGACAGTAAGAAAGGATGATGATCTTTTGAAGGAACCACATCACAAAAAATAATTTCATCTAAAACTCTTCTCAATAGGAATTGATTGTAAATTCTCGATAGGAATAGGATTGTAGGACGAGCAAGCACTGTCCCACCTATAACCCCTTGGAGGGAGGGGAAGTTAACAAACTCTTTAGGTAACTTTAACAAATAATATCATCAATATCAGTGGCAAATAAATCAACAAATGTAAATTATGTGAAAAGAACTAACCAACTGGAAGGCCTATTTCAATTCTTAGTAAATTAGATTTGTTTTATTGTAAATTACATATGTTATGACTGCGAAAACAATATTCAGATGATAATAACATTTAGATAAAAAAAAAAATCTAATATGGAAGTTCTTTTTTTATATCCAACAAAGTTGCAGCAGTAATAATAATATACATGAATTCTGAGTAAAATGGTGTACTATGTCCCCTTACAATTCCATGGTTTTATAAAAACTTGAGACAACTCTGAGACCAGCATCCAGTAAAATGATGTGAAATACTGATAAAAAATAAAGTTGTGTTTAATAAATCCATCCCTGTAAATTAACTACAAACAACAGTTGATTCAACTTTATTGCATGTTGTTGGTATTTATTAATGGCTAATGAATATTCCAATAAATGCCACTTACAAATGACACATCTGTATAAATCATAATATAAAAAAGGCTTGTTTAAGGATCAAAAAGTGCCTTTCAGTTGGTGAGTTCTGCTCACACAATAATATATTTGGGACACATCTAATTTGTTATGTTTACAATGCATATAAAAATACATACTATTTTGTCAGGTTATTTATCATTTTCTATACTTAATAAACATAGAATACATGGAAAAATAAATTATCAAATAAAAATTTTGCTTATGAGGAATTTTCTGCGAAAAATCATATGGCACAGTATATGTCATCTACCTCTCTAGTAGCAATGGCTACTAGAGAGATAGATGACATTTTCTGTTTTACTCAGAAGTAATGGATAATTCTGCATTAGATATGATTTTAACACTAAAATTAAGTATACTACGAAAGAAAAAAGGAAATTATGTTTTCATACTGGTATGACAATGAAGTTTTTTCATTCATAAAATTTTTGAATGGGTCAAGAAATTTGAAAGTATTAGTATAATCTATAAATTAAACATGGACCTTTTCGAGTGGTAAAAATACTTAAAAATGAATTTACCTTAAATTAAAAAAAAAAAAAATTGTGAGCATACCCTGTTTAGCTTATAAGAAACCAAAATACTAGAATTTTTTCAATGCTTCTAAGAGAGTTCATAAATGAACTTAAAATAAGACATGTATAAAATTCAAGTGATTTTAAAATGTTTTGAAACAAACAAACTTTGCAATATACATTTTAATAATAAAAACATGTCAGTATTTAACATTAACTGTTCTTATTGAATAAACCGTTGAATATTTACTTTGGTCTGTTAACGATTTAATTATGAAATAAGTTTTACAAAGTTAAATTATTTTTATTATTTGAAACTTCTGAATTAATTTTTAAAACTACAAATTCATGGACAGGATTAAATTATATTATTAGATAACAGTACAAAGTAATACTATTACTTATTCATTGTACATGAATAAAATGTGCTTATTTTATTTGAACATTTTATTGAAATAAAATGAATGACTGTGAATGAAATGAAGAAAGTGAATTACTGTATACTTAACAATCATTATTAAATTGTTGCATACTCTCAAGTTAAATTTATGATGTAGACATTTTGGAATTGAGAAACTGTGAATTTTTTTTATTACTCACTTAAATGATTTAATGTTGCTCTCCTTTCTTTTCTGTTTTGAATTAAATAATTAATTAACCTCAATATAACTATTACACTGTCTACTTTAATTAGTAATAATGTAAACAACTTTTTTTGATGAACAGATAATAGTTAGAGGTCTGGCTTCGAGAATTTTAACTTCCAGTGAGAAGCCCATTGCTTAAATCACTAATAACAGAACATCACTGATTATTAACAGACACTTAAATAGCCTACTTCACAGCTTGGAAACATTACATGATATTTCTGTTCACCTAATCTTCTTCTGCGAGTGGGAATATAAAAATTATAAATTATGCAAGAAATAAAAGTTACTATCAATGAAGAAGTTGTGGCCAAAGGTAGAAAGAAACCTACAGGTACGTGTTTAACAACTTTATGGTTAGACTCTGCTAAAGATCATTTACTTAAACGGCAACTAATCTGTAGTTATATTGTTTAGAAAGTAAATTTTGTCACTTTGAAAAAATAGATAACATGTTTTTCATTTTTAATTGTATTATTATTTAAGGTTTTTTCAAAAATTATGCTGTCTTAATATGCACCATTATATTTAATATAAATCCCCCACTGTTTCATAATATATTATTACTATTACTACTACTACTATTATTCCTTTAATAGATAACATCAAAATCATGTGAGGTGTGATCAAAAAGTATTCAGAATTTCTTGTAGAACTACAATTTCTTTAAATCAACGACACCAGCAACATTATTTTAATCTAAAAAGTAACCAAATCTTTATGACTTAAATTAACAAAGTTGAAAATGATCTCAGAACTACCTCATTTACTGGGCTTGATTACCTCTTACACAGGATTATTAAAAAAACAGTAACACATTACAGGATGAGGAAGTTTCAAAATTTTAAAAGTCTGTCTATTAGCTCAATTCAATGGCATACAGAAGTACTGTTTTTGTTTAGAGGAAAATATCAATGGCATAGAAGTAGTTTTGTGGGCTGCAGTTTGCAAAGAGTGAATCCATTGTTCAAATGCAATGTGAATTTCCCCATTGGTTTAACAAATGATCACATCATCATAAAAAAAAATGTATGAGCAGCATAAAAAATTTATAGAGGATATTGCATTTGCAAATGTAAAAGCCTGCTACTCTTCAAAATCTGAGACATCTAATTGCTGGAGCTGTGAAGTCAGTAACTATAGACTAGCTAATTTGTGTATAGCAAGAAATGCATACATAATGCTCATATTGAGTGCACTCTAAATCAAAGGCCAATAAAGTCAAGTCTTCCTAGCATGTCAAATGAAAAATGTTGTGTTTATCCAAGCTGCATGATCATAACAAATGATGATAACAAAAGGTTTGATTTTAGCGCTGCAATTGTGTGGGATATAGAACAGGGTAATTTTTTTTTTTGGATGAGGCAGTTTCATCTGTCCAGTAAAGTTAATCATCAAACACGAAAGAGACTCTCTGAAGCTGAACGTGTTTTGTGCTATTTCTGTAAGTAAAGTTTATGGACCTTTCTTTTTCGGTGAGCAAAACATGATGATTGGAACTTTATATTCTGGATATGTTACATGTGAAATTGGTTTTTTCCCCAATTTAAAGAAAATTTAAATGGAATTTTCAGCAAGATAGTACCATACCTTACAGTTCCACTTGAATATTTGAGAGTATATAAAAGAAGTACCACAACGATGAATTAAAAGAAATGGGTCAGAAAATCTTGTTAATCATCTACGGCCTCCCAGGTCATCAGACCTTATCCTCTGCAATTTTTATTTGTGGATATATATATATATAAAAATGAACTTATCTCTATCATTTATGCCTGCTACTCTTCAAAATCTGAGACATCTAATTGCTGGAGCTGTGAAGTCAGTAACTATGGACTAGCTAATTTGTGTGTAGCAAGAAATGCATAATGCTCATGTTGAGTGCACACTAAATCAAGGGCCAATAAAAACTTTGAACTTTCCTCTATCCAGTAATGAGTGGTACTTTTTATTTTATATTATGTCAGAAATACATATTTGAAATCTTCTCCTTTTTTAATAATGCTTATGTGTAAATCATTCCCTAATTATTTTAGCCATTTCAAATGGTAAACTAATACAATATAATTAAAAAATGTTTTAGCAACTCTTGCAGTTGGACATAATAATGTGTGCTATCAGGAAGAGCAACCGCCATTTTAAATAAAATATATAATGAATAAATTACCCTTTCCACCATGTCATTCCTAATTTATGTGATTGTAATTGAATATTATAACAAATTATCTGGCAACATCATTGCCTGTAAAACCAATATTCCCTAAGCTTTACAAACCATTAACAGAATATAAATTGATAAAATATGCAGATTGTTATTTGAAAGAAAATTAGATTTGAGATAATATTACAGTACTTCTGATCACATTTCATAATGTAACTAACACTAATATTTGATAATATATTCATTATCACATAACTACAACACTAATATAAATAATTGACAAATATATATTATACTATATACCTATATGAATATATGCGTATGTGTGTGTGTGTTTTAATAATATTTTAATGTTAAAAATAAAAATTATGAAATTATATATTTTGTTTAAAAATCAATTTAACTGTCTGACGACAATAATAGGATACTGGTAAAAACTTGATAAATAAAAATAATTAAAAAAAAAACCACAAAATACATATAAATGAATTTATTTTCTTTTTTTTATTAAATTTAACATAATTATTAAAATAACTATTAAATCATTAAAAAAAAAAAATTTAAATAATTAAAAGAACCCATAATAAAACTAGAATTCTGTATACACAAAGTAAAACAACAGAACTTATGCATGATATTAAGCACAATATTAGAATTAACATTCAATTGGAATGAAGAAAAACAAATAATTATAAAATTAATAAAAATAAAATTATAATTTTTTCTCTTACGATTCAGATTTAAATGTTTTATGTTAACTTACATTTTTGTGATTTAATCTAATAAAAATTTATTTTTAATTTATATTTTATTTTGTTTAAATAATATAAAAAATAAATAAATAAAGCTAATCAAATCTAATAACAATGGAAATATAATACTATAGGCACTGTCAGATAATTATGAAATACAACAAAAATTATACACAGTTTCTATCACATTTTTATTTAAAAATATAAAACAATTTAAAGTATGTTCAGCCATGTTAGTAGGCTGTAATAATTATTTAAAACAATTTCTCCCTTTCTCTTCTTTTCATAATAAATAAATTTTAATTAAACAATATATATATTTGTGCAGAAATAATTCCTTAATTTGTGCAAAATTATTTTGTATAAGGACAACCTTTTTATAATATTCATAATAATAATAAATAAAAAACAGATAAATTTTTCTCTAATGTGTATATGTACAGTATAATGAAATCAGTAAGAAGGTGTAAAAACTGTACTACACAATGGAAATGCTGCAAAAATATGAATTTGTAAAAAATTACAGATTCATCAAGTTTTATTACAGATTAAATGTGAAACTAAAATGTAATTTATGTTGTGTAAATTAATAATCTTGACAGTAAATTACAAAAGTGCTATGTTATTTTTTTAAGCTCAACACATTTATTTATATTTTTAAAAAAGAATGTTCCCAGTTTCCAAGAATATGTTCTGGCCTGAAAAAGAATCATTCAGATATATATCACAGCACTTCATTTACTCGTGATATATTTTGTTGCATAGAATTATTTTTAGTTTGAAAACAATTATCAAGAATTTTCATTTAAAATAATATCTATTACTTACCTTTTAAAGATAAAACAATTTTAAAACATAAAAAATTGAAATTTTTCCAGTTACATCAGGTTAGCTTAGATTTATATTAGGTTAAATCAAAATTTCTTTTAATAAAAAAAAAAATTATTCAATATTGAGAAAATAGTAGTAAAAAGAAAATTATCTGAAAGTGCATTTTAAATTTTACAAATATTAATTTTGATTTTATTTCTTAACTAATAACTTTGATTTAAAAAATCATTAACTATATTATAAAAAAACAGTTTCCTTTAAATATAAAAATTATACTTTATAAATTACCAACATATATTTAATTTCTAATCTATATATAATAAAGAAACTTATTAATAAAAAAGTTAAATTTTTACCAGCAGTAACAAATACAAAACAATAATAAATTAACTTCTTAACTTTTGAAGTGTAAAATAATATACTCTTATTCATGGTATCAACGTGCATAAACTATAATCACTGGTTAACTGCATTATATGGCTTAAAAGTGCACAAAATTACACTGAAAACAATTACAATATGCTGTTATATTAACATTTCTTATAAACAACCATTATAAATATAAATTTTCTATTATAAATAACTTTATATTAAAAAAAAAAACGATAGAAATAAACAGAAAAAATTAATACAAAATAATCTCACTTGTGTTTATTAAAATAATTTATTTGTTTTTAAATTTTGTGTAATATAAATTTTATATATTTATTTATATATAAACACATACATATACATGTAATAAAAAAAATATATAACAGAGATTCTTCCACTCTAATATTTCTTTTTTTTAGGCAGAAATGATGATGATAGGCAATATAAGCAGAAGTCCAAGCTGCTAGCATAAAATCTTAAACTAAAAAAAAAAAAAAACAGAAATTATTATACAATAAAGTGAAAAATTATAATAATCTTTCAGAAAAATCAAATTTATCATCTTTTACAACTCATAACATCTCATCTACTGTAGGCAGTGCATTTCAAAAATAAAACTTGTGTACTTTTTACAAATTTCGTTTTCATCAAAATGGTTGACTTTTTCTTCAATTGACCACCTGCAGAATTTTGTTCTTTTAGGAGACCGTAATTCATTAGTAGATTAATAATTGCAAATCACTCTGAACTGAAGCAGCACAACAACTTATGTAAGCAGTTTTATTAAAGACATTCGAAATCAAGCCGTTGGATTATTCTGCAATTTGTTTTTGTAAGCATTTAAAGTGATGTATTTTTCTGTACAACTTAAGGGACATTTTTGCTGCCTTTTAATCAGAGGGGATGTAAATAACCATGTGCTATTATCAGCTGAATTGGTATCAGACATGTCAAAATAATGGTATAACTCAAGTCGTACGGACACAAATTTAAGAGTACACTATACTTGCATTCCAGTAACCTTAAAAAAACCTTCATTATATTAAATAAATAACATTAGAGTAAGTAAATAAGTTACAGAAACACAAAAATTGAACATGAGAACAAAGAGTGATCACACGAACAGATCAAGGGTTTTAATATAATTGAGATAACCACACTTCTCAGGAATGGTCGACCTGAGATTGTACAAGACTACACTTCATTCACATCATCCTCTGAAGTTAATACCTTACGGTAGTTCCGGAGGCTAAATAGATAAAGAAAAAAAAAATATAATAACTGAGAAGATATAATATTATATAAACTTTTGATTACCATGAGTAGTGCTGTATATAGACATGGCCTGTTATGAATAAGCACTAATAATGTTATATGAATCACTCTCTGATCATGATGAACTCGCTCTCACAAATGCAACATTTGCTTATTCTTCACTCTATAAGCTAACTGAATGGAGTATAAGTTTCAAAATTTATGGGCATCATTGAGTTTTAAAACAAAAAGTAACAAAAGAAACAATTATAAGATTTTACAAGGCCTTTTAAAATCCTGTTGCCTGGCCTGCCTGTTCTTCTCTATGGCTCTGAAGTATGGGTTCTCATTCTCTGCTTGCAGAATGATAGCTTCAGAAATAAGCTTTTTACATAGTAATGCAGAATATACACAATCACAATGAAAACCTCCAATTACACACAAAACTAAACTGTGTTTATTTTTGTTTCATTAGCAATCTACACAAATGTTATTAAAACAAAAAATTAAGCCATACACAAACTCTACTATCTTTGCCTAAAACATATTTTAAATTCTTAAACAGGGGTCCATATCATTTTCAATCAGTTTCAAACCATTTATTTCTAATAGTCTTCTGCAATATTTTTTTTATA
>JAAAKQ030112399.1:0-14020 GCA_010016005.3 Zanna intricata
AACACCTTGGCAGAACCTGTTAGCTTCTTAGCTAGCCCTTGACGAATAGCGTCCTGGGTCCGAGCTCGACACACCCGCGGTGGCGTGCGTAAATGGCATCGCTCGCCTACTCATAGTACTTCGATCAACAGTTTCATCACCTTAGATGGCTTTTTGATGACGATGAGTATCACTAGTTTTCATTTTTTCTTCGCTGGTAAAAATTCAATCGCTGCCTGTTGTTTTAGACGTGTCGGCATACCGCGGATGTACTCGAGTACATAACAACGGCGACCGATGGAGACGGTGGGTCAACGAGTTTTGGAATGTTAGTCGTAGGAGAATAAAACTAAAAGATCGCTTGCGACATTTTTTTCTCCTAATACGTTCCAGTGTTGATTACATTTCAGCCGCTCTTCGTGTGCGTGATACTGACTACGGGAAGAAAATAGATTTCTTTTGTTAACAATTCATATATATTCCTGAGTTAGTTTTCCCCTCTAGATTCTAAACAGCTAAATTAATTTTTTTATGTATTTGGTGCCAAAATGTTTATGAAAGCATCAAGAATTATAAACAGAAATATAATCACTCTGTTATTTATATATACGGTATTTTAATTTAAAAGTAAAAGTTTCAAGCAAGAGACTTCCTGCAAATCTGCCAGAAAACACTTTATTTTTTATGGGTTTTTGTTACTTTTTCTGTAAGTTTGTGTTGCCCTATTAATTCAATAAAACTCGGCTACATTGTGGGCTTTTTTAACAATTTTTTATTGATAGATGTAAACATCCTATTAGATGGTAGCAATAAAAAAACGTTTTTAAAACAACTTTTCTATACCTCGAGAAATCCCGTATATCCGGAAAATTTTATATCAATCGCAACATCAAAATGAATGTTTTCTTCTTTTTTTTTTTATAAATTCCCAAAACTTTCCGGAGCTTTAATAAATAAAGAGTAAATATTATTTTAGAAAAACTTCTGAAGAAATTCATAACCATTTCAATATTTTTAGAAAAATGTTTTTTCTACATCTGATTTTTTACATATCATTTCAGATAAGTTAAAGGTCGATTAATTTGAAGTCGTACAATCGGTTTTTTATCATTTTTTTTTTTTAGATGTTTTAAATATTCATTTTAGATTAATGAATCTATTACTTATAAATTTCCGAACGCTTTAATTAGTCATTGAATTAATATACATTTACAAAATTGTTAATAATATATACTTTTCAAAAGAAAGGTTCTTTTATTCAGACTATCATCGGATTATTAATATAATTATTATTGCTGTTATTATTACATTGCACGGTATTATATCTTATCTCAGTTTTAACGAATGTATTGTATGAATGAGGTGAGTCAAGTGTAATGTATGATTTTTAAAGGTGTAACCAAGTGCCGGTATTTTACACTTAAAGAGTTGTTATTAGACGGTAAGGTCTTTCTAGACTGTATACGAGCGTGTGGGGTTTTAATTTTGTGTGGAAAAAGTTAAAATAATGGGTAAGTTTTATTTTAATAATATATTTTGTTTATACAGGTTTTTTTTTTTAGTCATGATTACGTAGTAGATAGGACTTAAGTAACTAATTTAATATCTTATATTCATAAGCAGTCTTTATTTTTTAACAATCAACTTAGTAATAGGTAATTAAACCTGTAAAAGTAAAATAAGCTAAAAGTAATAAGCTATAAGTAAAATTTATGAAATTAAGAAAAAACTGTGCGTTCTAGTATTCTGTTTTCTTCTTTTTTTTTTTTAATTATAAATAATTGTAAAGAAATTGTTTTGTTATGTTTTGTAATTTACCTTAGATAATCGGTTACAACATTTTACTTGTGAAGCTTTACGATGCAATTTTTCGTAAATCGTTAAATAATTTACTAAATATTTTAATTATTTTCAGTTCAGATTAGTTTATTAAATTAGAATTATTGTTATTTGTGTAACTGTATATTATAAAAATAAAAAAGATATGAATAATATTTAGCGACAGTTTTTTTTTCTACGTTGGTATTATTAGCAAAAAATATTTTTTTTTATTAATGCTTTGCTGTATGGTTCGGTAATCCGTCCAGGATTACGGAACCGGATTATATAATTCTACCGCGTGGCACATTGAATTTTGAAAGAAATATTTTTTAATATAAACACTTTTCATCCGATCGTTCAACAAGTTTTGATCGTTATCAACTACTTGTAACGTATTTCATAATTCTACTAATTTCTGTATTCGCTAATTTTATTGCTTTAAACGATATTTATTTCTTTAAACGATCGTTTATCGCACGTTTTCCAATACTTTTAATTAATGAGATTTGATGTAACGTGTGAAAAAATATATTAAACTTATGAATAAATAGAATTAAAATAAACAGCAGTATCGGTTTACAAAGCCGGACTTTAAAGGCTGGTCCTGCTGTAGATCTAAGAAAACTAATGTAACGTGTACAACCTTGAAACTGTCCTTGAAAATGAACTTGGAACATCCCCTGATGTAAATTAACTGGTTCACGTCATTCGAGTTCATTTATCTAACATAAATCGATATTAAAGATAAATATATAAGTTCTCAAAAATATATATCGCGGGTCGGTCGTATCAAATGACTCTCTTGCTAAACGTTACATTTTTTAAGTAAGTAATGAGTATATTTATCGACAAAATATTTACTATATAATTGAACTCGTTAGTTTAAAATGGTAGATCTTTTTAGTTCTTTTAAATATTTTAAAAGTTGAGATAAGACTTAAATACCAGATTTTACGGTATACTGTCGGCTTAACGGTAAAAATTCAATTTATATTTAAAGTTAATATCAGCAAAAAAAAATATTATTTTGACACCGGATGAATGTTCCTATATATGTTAGTAAATTTTTTGATTAATTAGATAAAAATTTAAAATACGTTATGTAGAAAATTACAATTTTTTTTTTGTTGTATATTTTGTACAGCTGACGTTACGCAAAAATGATAGGAAACAGTCTGTTAATAAATTCAAGTATAGTTGTATTGTTACCAAACAAAATTGTTCTTTAACTTTAACAAAATATTCATAATTTATTTTTTTACTACAATCTAAATAAAAAAGCACACCTACATAAAGAGCACCTTAACTTCGGAAAGATGTGTGAATTCATATATGTGTCACTTGAAGAAGGTAAAGTAAAGCATGTTATTTTAAAAAAAATAGTGTTTTATAATATTTTTTTCAGTTTATTACACGACTGCCCAAAAAGGAGTTTAAAGTATTTAGGATGTATGTATTTATGTTTGTTCCACTGTAGTAGCTCAACGGTTGAACCGATTTAGATGTATGATCTTTTGTTGAAATCCTTACGTTACCGGAAATGTCATAGCCTATATAAATATAAATATATATATATATATGTGTGTGTGTGTGTGTGTGTGTGCGTGCGTGTGTGTGTGGTAGTAGTAGTAGTAGTAGTAGTAGTAGTGGAGACGTGCTGGTTGAAATGCAAACTTTAATGAACTAAATTAATAAACTCTGAACTGTGAGCCTTTTATCACTGTGTGAGCTGAGTTTGAACAGAATGATTCGAATCAATGGCATGAATAATATTAAAAATTATAGAATTAAATTTTCGTTAAATAAAATAAAGTAATATTAAATAAATGTTATGTTTAATAATAATGAGCTTCCCGTGGGGACTTTGAGTGAGGCTAGAGTTGTGAGGTGATGCTCGCATCACGACCGACATCATCACCATCAACCGGTAACAAACGGGTTGTCCCTGGGGCGCTGTTTTGAGAGGTGCAATGGGATTCTCTTATATTTCTGCAAACAATCGTCAGATTTTCAAAATTCAAACGGGGTATTTGTTAGCAGGTTGAAGGCTAACTTTTGCACGCATCAGATACACTCTCGATATAAGAGATCACGGTTATTCGGAAATGTTATATCTTCGCAACCGATCTTCCAAATTTTTTTCTGAAATTCAAACGGGGTGTTTGCCAATATAATACAAAATCACGTTGGAACCAAACGGGAACAAAAAGTGCAATGGTTTTTCAGGTCTGATTTTTTTAATATTTAGCTTTTGTTTTTGATATATGTTTTACATGTTGCAAGTAATTATTGGATGTCGCAAAATATTGAAATATAAAATAAGTATAAATTCAGTGTTATTGTTAATCCCGGCAGTAAATCGATTCAGTATCAAAGCTTCATTTTAATGATAATTTTGGAAGATTAGTGAGAAATCTACCATTTAAGGCGTTTTTAAATTATTATGATTATTTTACAGTTAGAATATAATTATTGCTTATTTCATAACTGCGGTAGAAACTTCACCCCGTTAAACCTACAAAGAATAATATGAACCTTTGACTATCACCTCAGAGAATCGGTATAGATAAAAATATATAAACTATAACGTAAACTTTTTTTTTATTCCCTTTAAAATTTATGAACTTCAGGTTTTTAGCAATCATTAAAAAGCTTTTAATGAAATCAGATTCTTTATAGTTTTCTTTGTATTCTTTATATTTCAAATAAATAATTTCAACATTAGTTTATAAAATAAAATAGATATTTTATTTGTAAGAATTTAATTTATGGCTAAATTACAGATAAAAAACCAAAAAGAAATATAACATATATAACAATATATATATATATATATATATTTAAAGACGTTTAATAACTTCTTTTATACTTATACTTCTAATGTTATAATATTAATAATTAGGAAATAACAACAATATTTTTAAGTTCATCTGCTAAGTGAATTTTCTTTTCCCAGTTTCTTTCAAAACACACACACACACACACACACACGCGCGCGCGCACACACACACACACATACACATATATATATATTATTCCCAGCCAAACATCTATTCTGAAAATTCTATGCTTCCTGTCTTTTTTATATAAATTCGTTAAAAATATATAGAATAGGTCCTACAGGATTTCCTTGAAGCACTCGATTTGTCCGTTGTTTGGTCGTGGACTGATGCGCTAATAAAAAGTTTAGTTTTTTGTACTTTAAATTTCATAATTACGAATATAATTTCATGGTATATTATACAAATAATATTATCAATAAGTAAATAAAGAATTAAAATAACCAGCTAGTGTTTTTTTTTAAAATCACAATCTTATCAATTATTCTGTAGGCTACTAAGTGGGCTTGTATTTTATATCGATTTGAAATTAATTTATAGGAAATTATTTTTTTCTGTATTACGAAGTATTAACGTTATATTTGTTAAGTGCTACTCAATTTTATGCATTAACAAACAAAACTGCTTTAATTAGACTACTGTTATATAATGTATTTAATAGAGGTGTTTCAGTAGTAGTGTTTGTGGATTGCACAATAAATTATTTTCTTTATGATATTTAAATTAATTTATTCGTCATTATCTATTAAATTACATATTTTTTCAGAGTTTAAGAAATATATATTTATTTTAAATACAATACGTATTTATAGAACTACTGGTTGTCTAAAAAGTATCGAGCCTTTGGAGACCAAAGTGAAAATATATTTAACGTTATTGGAAGAAAACATGATATTACAAATGCACCATTTGTTTCGATGACCTTTTGTAATTTTTCCGGCAACACTGACGCTATAGAATTTCTGTGGTTTCTGGTCAAAAAATTGTGACTAGCGGTTTTCACAAGCCTCTTTTGAAACTAACTTAACACTGTTCAGGTAGTTTTGCAGATACCGAAATAAATGATAGTTTGACGGCGTCAGGTCTGGCTATATGATAGATATATTAATACCTCCCAGTCCAGATCTCTCGATTTCTGACGGGTCGTTAAAGACGTATATGAGGTCTGCCTTGTCAGCGCGGTATACGACACCCTTTCTGTTGTTTCAGGTCGTTTCGTTTGAATCGTTAGGTACATTCCTGCTAATCGACGACAGTACAGGTCTGAATCTATCGTTCTACTTGATCATGCAAGCACGATCAACCACATCGTGCAAGCACGTGATGCACGATGTCCTTCCGATCCCACCAAACTCTTAGCATAACTTCCTGGGTGTCAATGTGGGCTTTGCCGCAGAACATGGAGCTTTTCTTCGCTTCGACCACGAAAGTATTTGCACATTGTTGACGTAGGCTATTTACTTTTTATCACTCGTGATCAACTGCTTCAGAAACGGCTCGATTTTGTTACGTTTCAGCTGAGATTCGCAGATACAAAATTTGATCGACTTAATTTTTCTGCCCCGACGGGGAGTCTTATTCTTTAAGATTTTGGGGGTTGGCGTATCCACGGGCCTAGCCTCTGCAGCCTTTCTTCCCACTACACATTGGGCTGCAGAACACTACATTATACACATATTCTACACCAAGAACACTACACAATTAACAGCATATACAATCTCACAACTACACAACAACATTCTACACTGTTTCTTCTTACACATACACTCATGATGTGCGACACCTTGCGAATCGCAATCGTCACCCAAGCTGGGAACTATCTTGCCGATGGGTGAATGGCTCTACGTAGTGAGTCTCGAACGATGTCCTCAGGGCACCTGGGTGAACCCAGTTATAATTAGCCCTAGCTCCAGCGCGCGTGCGCTCTGCTGGAGCGGTTCATTACATCATTGGTACTCGTGGGACGAAGATTACAGGTCCAACAGAAAGTACTATGATGATTGGTGGTCCATCTGAAAAAACCACCAAAAATAGTAGTCTACTCGCTCGTAAGGCCTCGCTCGGTGTTGTGAAGATAACAGTCCTGAAAATAATATTAATTTAAACAGTGACAGATCAAGGGTACAATGCAAGAACATCAGATTTGTGGTTCTAAGATATAGCCAGGATGATGGCTCCCTTCAAAAGGTCTCGCCTTTCGTAATTAATAAAGTCATAACGCATTCAAGTGGTTCCCCAAACATCATTAAAAAGTTACGTGACACGGATTGATTCTGATCGAAACGTATAATGTCGAGCAGAGTCGATCTCTGCTACGTGTGACAAATATGGGCGGTATAAATATAAGTGCAGAATGCCACAAAACTCTAAATACGAGCCGGGGCGTAATTTTTTGCCGAGACCTTTTGAATATGGATGTCACTGAAATAGCTGATGAGCTTTGTTTTCAAGATGTTGTAGAAGTAAAGCGTATAATGAAACGCCAGAGCGGTATGGAAGAACCAACATCTTCTCTCATTCTGACTTTCAGTCTTCCGCTACCTCCTGAAAATATTAAATTGGGTTGGTAAGTAGTAGTTGAGTGATTTGATGCAACTCTCCAAGATTCCCTATCTAGCGCCAGTCGTTTCATTTCAATATACATCCTACATCCCTAACAATTCTTTTTACATATTCCAATACTGCCTGCCTGCACAATTTTTCCATCTATCTGTTCCTCCAGTGTCAAAGAAAATATTCCAGGATGCCTTAAGATGTGGTCTACAGGTATAAGTCTGTCTCTTCTTTTAGCTATATTTTTCCAAATGCTTCTTTCTTCAATTTGCTGCAATATTATTTTCGTATTGTTCCTGTTTATTTTCATGCAGTAGTTTTAGCATAGGACATCATCCATGCCATTCATTGTTTCTTCTAAATCTTTTTTACTCTTACTTAGAATTATTATTTTACCAGAAAATCGTAGCATCTTTATCTTTTCATCTTGTACTGTTACTCTGGATCTAAATTATCCTTTAACATCAATTAACTGCTAGTTCTGTGTTAAGATTATAAAGTAACAGGGAGAGGGAATGTCCTTGTCAGACTCCCTTTTTTATTAAGGCTTCTTTATGTTCTTTGATTATTACTATTGCAGTTTAATTCCCATAAATGTTAGCAACTGTTCTTCTTTCTAAATACTTGAACCCTAAATTTTTTAAAATGCTGAATATTTTATTCTAGTCTATGTTATCAAGTACCTTTTCTAAGGCTATGTATGTTGGTTTGCTTTTCTTTTATCTTCTTTGTGTTATTACTCTGAGCACTAAAATTGCTATACTTTTCTTGAAACCAAATTGGTCTTTTCCTAACACTTCTTCTACTCTCCTGTCAGTTACTCTTTGATACAGAACTATAGTTAAGGTTTTTGATGCGTGAATAGTTAAGGTAATTGTTCTGTATTCTTCACATTTATCTGATCCTGCTTTCTTTAGTATCTTTAGTAGAGTGATGATAATACTCTTTTTGAAGTCTGATGGAGTTTCTCCTTTTTCATAAATATTACACACTAGTTTGTATCGTCTATCAACCACTTCCTCACCTGCACTGTCCAGTAATTATGCAGGTATTCCGTGTATCCCATGAGCCTTTCTGCCATTCAATTCTTTCAATGCTTTATTAAATTCAGATCTCAGCATTGTATTTCCCTTTTCATCCTCTTCGATTTCCTCTTCTTCCTCTATAATACCAGTTTCTTATTCATTTCCTCCATATAACTCTTCCAACCATCTATCAACTTCTTCTTTTGTATTATAAATTGGTTACCATCTTTATTTAACATGTTATTAGATTTTAATTTATGTACCAGAAAATTATCCTGAACTTCCCTTATGCTCCATCTATTTTACCAATGATCATTTCTGTTTCCACTAATTAACACTTTTTTTAATCCGCTCTTCTTTCACTAATTTGCGTTTCCTGTTTATATTATTTATTAACTATAAATAGTTCCTTTTACCTTCATCACTAGCATTTTTATATTTTCTACATTCATCCATCAGCTGCAATATATCCTCTGATATCCAAGGTTTCCGACCAGTTCTCTTTATTCCGCCTAAGTGTGCTTCTGCTGATTTATAAATGTCCTTTTTAACATTCTCCCGTTCTTCTTTTGTATTTTCTACTTCATTGTGTTTCCTCAAACCTCTTGCAATATCTTCCTCAAAAATCTTCTTTACTTCCTCTTCTTGAAGCTTCTCTAAATTCTACCAATCCATCTAACTCCTTTTTTTCAAGTTTTTAAACCCCACTCTACATTTCAATATCACTAAATTATGGTCGCTATCAATGTCTACTCCAGGATATGCTTTACAGTTAAGGAGTTGATTTTTTAATCTTTGTTCAACGATGTATAATCTGTTTGATATCTTGCAGTGTCACTTGGCTTTTTCCATGTGTATATTCTACTATTATGATTTTTAAACTGGATGTTGGCAATTACTAAATTATACTTAACACAAAACTCAATAAGTTGGTCCCCTCTTTCATTTCTTTTGCCTAGCTCGTATTCATCCACAGTATTTCCTTCCTTGCCTTCTCTGATGCTTGCATTCCAATTTCCAACTATTATTAAATTTTGATTCCCTTTAATGTGTTTAACTGCTTTGTCAATTTTTTTTATAGACATTCTACCTCATCATCATTATGGGCATTTGTATGCATAAAGACATTAACAATCATTGTCAGCTTAGGTTTTGATTTTATCCTAATTACAATGACTCTATCACTAAGCTATTTGAAATACTCTACTCACTTCTCTATCTTCTTGTTCATTACGAAACCTACTCATGCCTGCCCTTTATTTGACACTGACTTAATTATTCTAAAATCACCTGACCAAAAGTTGATTCCCTCTTTCCGCTGAACCTCTTTAATTCCTACTACATATACATTTAATCTATCCATTTCCCTCTTTAAATTTTGCTAGCTTACCAACCATTTTTAGACTTCTAACATTCCATGCTCTAACGTAGAATGTTATTTTTGATTTTCTGATGACCTCTTCCTTAGTAGTCCCCACCTGGAGTTCCAAACGAGGGACTAGTTACCTCCAGAATATTTTACCAAAGAAGGCGGCTCCCTTATCTTTGTTACATGAAAATGCAGAGCATTACATTTTCTTGGGGAAAAAAACAGCTGTAGCTTTCCATTGCTTTCAGCTGTGCAGTACTCAGAAGATTGAATGATGTTAGGGTGTTTAAGTCCTCCTGACCTATGTCCTAACAACTACTGAAAGAGCTGTTGCCCTCTTTCAGTAATCATTCATTTGTCTGGCTCTTAATAGATACCTCTCTGATACGGTTGCGCCTTCGGTCCAGCTGCTTTGTATCACTGAGCACTCAATCCCTCTCACCATCAGCAAGGTCTCATGATTCATAGAGGGAGAGTAAGCTATAATTTTCCAAAAAAACAAAAGGGGGCTAGAGTACAACAAATTCTAGTATTAATGTAGAATAATGGGAACTTTTCTTTTTTAAAAAAAGGATCTGATTTAAAAATTTAGCAATGTTTTATAATTCTTGATACTTTATCTGATTTTCAGGTTACGGCTGTTATTAAAAACCTTATATGAAGTAGCTGAAGGAAAGGGGTAGTCAATCAAGACCCAAATCTTTTTACTAAAAACTGTGATTTTATTTTCAGCAATTGTCCTCTAAGTGTAGTATCATTTTGATGATATGTCATTTGCTCAAGCATGGTCAACTAAGATCGAAAATCTCTTACTACGAATTTTGATTTTTTTCTCTATAAAATTTCTATACTTGCATAATTTTTAAAATAAAAATGTCATGTGATCCGTGGGGGGGGGGTCATATCTAAATCAAATTTTTTAGTGAAAATTTTGATTTTTCTCGCAATTATACTCTAAATATTGCATAACGAGTAAATCCTTAGCATTTTACTTGAAATAAAACTCTTTCATGAGCAAAGGAGGTCGAAAGTTATGCTATTTTTACCGGATTTTATGTAAAATATAAATTTTATATACATATTTTTTTTATTAATTTGTATTTTTTCTACATTGTACAGTATAACAAGCAATGTTTACTAATTACTGTTAATTTATACTTGCTCCTTTTCATTAATAACTGTTAAATCGTAAATTACCGATCGATATTCTTTTGAAATTATAAATACCTTTTACTATGCCGTGAGTTGCTACAATAAAACTGGCGATCTTGCACATTTAATGAATTAGTATAATAATTTATGATTTTTAATCCGATCTTTTTGTTTGCAAGAAAATATTAGATCCGAAAGAAAGACTGCTAATGATTTTAGATGATGTTTTTTAGGCTGAGAGGATGTGACATTACAGTTCATGCTTCCTTAATAAGTTTCAGTTAATAATATTTTGATATGTGAATAAATAAATAAAATAAAAATGATCTTTGACTATGTAGGGGCGAGGAGGCCAATGTAATAGGAATGAAAATGTTAATAATTAAGCGAATACAAAAATCTTATCTAATTATTATTAGTTACGAAGGGCTGAAATTTAAAATCCTTTCATCGCATTACTCTTAGCCCACTGGTTTTTAATTAGCCAATCGTTACTATAATTAGCATTTTGAGGATTTTTAATCTAAACCTTATTTCTGACTGACTTTTTCTTACAGAATGTTAAATGTTTGTTCATTTTAACTTATTTTAACAATTTTATCAACCCACCTAATATTCAATAAATTTCTTCTGTAGTACATATCACAAAAGGATTTTTTTTTTTTTTTTAATTACGTACAGATATTTTATAGAATTTCTTTGTAATTTGTTGATCTGTGTTTTTTATAACAGCACTTTTTTTCTTTTTTTTTTTATAAAAGAAAGTTTTTCTGGCTTTTATAAATTTTCTTTCAATATTTTGTTTGTAATTTTACTACCCAGGTAACAACATTTTTTTTTGTTGAAATTTTGGTAAATTTTTTCCAATATTTTAATCTATTATACACTTATTCTCCGTTCTCTCCTGTACCATCACTTTTGATTTACTCTTATTAACTTTCAAATTGATTGTCTTTCCTGGTAATGGATAACTTTCGTTATTTTAAAAAATTTAATTATTAGATTTGGCAAAAATAAAATTATCAGCAATTTTTTTTCTTATCGTTTGTCTTACCTCTCTTTTTTGTACGGGATTACTATGTTGCTCTCAATATCTTTAAATTGATTCTTTTATTGATCTTCCACATACAACGGATAGGCTACAGCATTGTCTTGATTTTTTTTATACTGTAGCTTGCTTTTCTTCATTTTTTCTTAAAATTTCATCTTACATTATTAAATGGTTTTTCGGTGCCTACAGAATTGAATGATTTTTAAATTATCAGTACAGGAATTTTATTAAAATGTTTTCATCGATATATAAGTCAGAAAAGAAAATTCTTAAATATGTTTATTTTGTTACTCGATTAGGGTATCGATTACTAAGATTAAGCCGTGACTATTACAAAGGTTTTTACGTGTTCATGAATTTATCCTCTTATTTATAGTTAACGTTCAGTCGTATTGTTAATAATCGTTTTGAAGTATAAAACTATATTGATTTTTGTTTATCGCAAAAAAAAAAGAAGAGAAATAGCCTTTAAGGAGCTGATCGTCAAAAAGTCACGTATGCAGGCGGACACACGCGTCGATGTATTGATACAGTGCTTTACTTTTTTTTAATGTCAAACAAAAAAGCGTGCTACTATTACTACTACTTTAATGTAGCTTATGCGATTGATATTTAACTCGCATCAAAATTATTGAAATGCTGTTTTACGTAAAATTCTTAGCGGCTATCGATGGCGGATACAACCGTAATAAATCGACAGTTAATAACAGATTAATAAATTAGCGATAACGGAACAGAACGATTATTTTGATAGTAAATTCGGCAAGTATTTCGTCGGACTATATCAGATATTTTTTATTTACGTTTCAGTTAAACTTTTTATGAATTAAAATTATACTTACTATCGCGACCACCTCTATTTATTCAGGTTTTGAATTGAAGGTTTTTGAATATTGAATACGACGTATTCAGGTTTTAAATGAGTTTAAGACGTAAAGGTATTTCGAGAACGGTATGACTGACTGATTATTAATTGTCGATCGCTACTTATTGGATGTAGGCCTATACAAATTTAGAATATTGTCTTGCTATCGCACCAAACATTAATTGGCGTGTTTGTTTTTCTTTAGAGAAAAGTAATCGATCATCTGTTTCCTATAACCGTTCCGTCGGCTTTGCATGACAGTTCATGGTAATATTAATATATATTCAACCAGATAGGTGATTACTTATATGTTTAAAAAAAAAGTGGACCATTTCGTGAAATAATTTTGTCGCTAAATTCGTTCAATAAATCGATTGTTTCGGTAGCAGTATGGGGTGTAACACCATCTTGTTGTAACCAGAACTGTTGCAGGTAGAAGTCATACAAATTTAGAAACAAATTATCACTGGTAATTGATATGTAACAATCACTATTGATACTAACACGCGCTCCGGCCTCATTTTTAAAGAAATAAGGACTGACAATGTCTCCAGCATCTAACCCCCACCATGCAGTGCATTTTTCAGGATGTAATGGGGCCTCGTAAATTTCCTGAGGATTGGTCTTACTTTATATACGGTAATTGTGCTTGTTGACCTAACCATTTAACCAGAAATATACTTCATCACTAAACACAATTTTTTGAGAAAAAAGTGGATCAGTTTCCAATTGATTTAGGCACCATTCACGAAACAAACGACACTTATTATGGTCTTTCGGCTTCAATTCTTGCACCAATTGCATCTTGTGTGGCTGTAGATCAAGATCTTTACGTAAAGTTTTCTCTGTAGTGGATGGACAAAGTCCAAGTTGTTGAGAACGGCGACGAATAACACACTCGGATCTTATTCAACGCTATCATTGACAGAAATGATGTTGTCTTTTGTACGTACAGTTCTTTGTCTTGTTGGTTTTTCATCGAGTAGAGAAAATTTTGTTTGAAATTTATCAATAGTTCGACAAATAAGTTGCTCTGATGGAGGATCATGTGCACCATAAAATTTACAAAGTACTCTATACGCGAACAAAAATTAATTTTGGAAATATATTTCTACAGTTTGTAAACATTGTTACAGCCATTAGTCTTTCCGTTATCATTTGCCAATGCTCACTGATCTGAAATTACAAAACAAAATGTCATAAAAACAAAACAAATGACAGCTATTCCTATCGAAAGTTCTACCAATGTAAAAAAACACCCTAATATTTTATTCTGTGCTTAATTATTTTGTGCCGGCCTCCGTGGCCGAGTGGTAGCGTCTCGGTCTTTCATTCCGGAGGTCCCGGGTTCGAATCCCGGTCAGG